>SEYY01020193.1:192500-225000 GCA_009176605.1 Armadillidium nasatum
TTAACATTCAAAGTTACCAATACCTCCAAAGGAATGTCAAAACCAAGATACACAGCCTCAAAAAATCTTAGTCACTTGATTATTCGTATATTGATCCAACTTTTTCTAAAAGGTTTGAAAGAGTAAATATGAACAATATCCTGTGGTAAACCATTCCAAAAATTAACCACTTTGTTGCTGAAAAATACTTTCTCGTATCCAGATGGCAAGCTTTCTTCTTTCTCTTTTTATTATGACCCATGGTTAGTCCACTGTGTTCTAAATGATAAAAACTTACCCACATTTACATCGTCAACAGACGTCAGTCAACATTTTGAAAACTTCCTTGAGCCTATCCCTGTAACTCTTTATTTACAAGTTCAAAAATCATTCTTGCTCCTCTGCGCTGCACTTGATGTCTTAATGTCTTTTCTTAGATAAGGAGCTCAATAACTAGATAAAATAGCTACCGATTGATCTTCATTTCAAATTAGTAATATTTTACACAAGCATTTTCCACAATGTAACTTTCTTTTGTACTTTATAAACAGCAACTCAAAAAAAAAAAAAAAAAAAAAAAAAAATTTTTTTTTCCAATGTTTTTTGTAATATTAAAATTTTATTCATTCTATTTTCAGCATTGAAGATGTATTGTAATAAATAGGAAACGTTTGCTATAAAATGAATTTATCTGTTTTTTTTGCAAGTTTATTCATATATATATATATATATATATATATATATATATATATATATATATATATATATATATATATATATATATATATATATATATATATATATATATATATATATATATATATATATATATATATATATATATATATATAGGTTGAGAAAAAATTGGCTGCTCGTTTGCAAGCAGGAGTTCAGGCTTGGACTCAAGCACTCCAGGGTAAAAATGAAGACGATCTAGATATACTCACAGACACAGACGCTCCAGAAAAGCCCGCTCATAAACCAGGGGGAGATCCAAAGGTTGGAATTGTTTTCATTTCTTTTTTCTTTTTTAAGCACTAATTTCAGTTTATGTAGAAATTTTATATTTAAAAGTTATTAGCCAAGGTTAGACAAGCTATTATTGAAAGCTTTTTCCTTGTACTACATGCCTTAAGTTTGTTACTATATTCTTACAATTTATTTTCTTTTGTTCATTATATCTGATTGCTTTTTCATACTGTTGTAAAATGACTGTATAACGACTTCAGAATTGTAAAAAGTTGCTATTATGTTTTCAGTTTGCATTTTTAATTTTGATTTGAAGCATTTATTTAATTATAATTTTATCTGAAACTTTTCAGTTTATCAAATTATATAAGTAGGAGTTTAGAGGAAGCTGGTAAAAATACTTTTACTTTTTTCTTTACCATAGATTCTACAAGTATTTCATGAAGTTAGAATTACGAACCAAATAATGTATTTACATCCAAGTGTTGATGAAGCAAGATATCAAATAATGCAGCAACTCTTTAGCTGGCAAGCTATTGTTACAAGCCAGAACAGAATTCAGAGTACTAGATACCAGGTAAATTAAACTTTCTATTTACTAGTTTGTTTAAATTACTGCAACTTCTTTATATATATATATATATATATATATATATATATATATATATATATATATATATATATATATATATATATATATATATATATATATATATATATATATATATATATATATATATATGGTATTAGAGTTAAATGTTCTTCATAAATTTTTGTCAGGTTGGACTTGATCGTCCTGTAGCCCAGGTTTACCGGAATCTTCTGACTAAAATGCCAGATGGTCACACTTACTTAAAGCTGGCTTACGCTGCTATTAATAATGTTGTAGAATTAGTATCAGCTTATGTAGATGATTGGCTTCAATATCAAGCATTGTGGGACTTACAACCAGACCATCTTTATGGACAACTCGGAGATGATGTAGCTAAGTAAGTTTTTAAGATGATGTAGTTAAGTAAGTTTTTAGAAGAACATATTTTTCTTTACTTTATTGATGTCATTTTAATTAAAGATACCGTAACTGTAACTATCATTAATTAGGTGGATGAAACTTCTTCAAGATATTAAGCAGTGCAGAACAACCTTCGATACTACTGAGACAAGAGAAAGTTTTGGACCAATTGTTGTGGATTATACTAAAGTTCAGAGTAAAGTATCTCTGAAATATGATTCTTGGCATAAGGATGTCCTTGTAAAGTTTGGTCAATTACTTGGTCAAGAAATGACCCAGTTCCATGCCCAGGTATGTTTTGTAAGAATTTTGTAATATATTGCTATGTAATATTTTTAATGAGACTTCTCACTATTTTTTTTATTTGTAGGTGTCCAAAAGCAGAAGTGAACTAGAGCAACAGAGTATCGAAGCTTCTAGTACGTCTGATGCTGTCACACTTATTACCTACGTTCAATCTCTTAAAAAGAAAATGAAATCTTGGGAAAAAGAAGTAGATATGTATAAAGAAGGACAAAGGATTCTTGAAAGACAAAGATTCCAGTTTCCAAATCAGTGGCTCCATGTTGATAATATTGAAGGTGAATGGGGGGCCTTTAATGAAATTATTCGTAGGAAAGATTCAAGTATTCAAACCCAAGTTGCCTTCTTTGCAGCTCAAAATTGTTGCTGAAGACAAAGCTGTTGAGACACGAACTAGGTGATTACCTTGCTGATTGGGAAAAGAGTAAGCCAGTTGAAGGACATATTAGACCTGACGAAGCTTTGCAAAAATTACAGATTTATGAAGGTAAATATTCTAGGTTGAAAGATGACAGAGACAATGTGGCCAAAGCAAAAGAAGCTCTAGAACTGCAGGAACCAGGAGCACTTAACACTTCAGAAGATAAGATGACTGTTGCTTATGAAGAACTTCAAGACTTAAAAGGAGTTTGGTCCGAGTTAGCAAAAATATGGGAACAGATTGATGATATGAAGGAAAAGCCATGGCTTTCAATCCAACCTCGTAAGCTAAGGAATCAGCTGGATTCTCTTATAACCCAGCTCAAGGAACTTCCTGTACGTTTACGTCAGTATGCTAGTTATGAGTATGTTAAAAGGCTTTTACAGAGTTACACCAAGGTCAATATGACTATTGTTGAATTGAAAAGTGATGCACTGAAGGAACGTCATTGGAAGCAATTAATGAGACAGTTAAGAGTTAATTGGGTTTTGAGTGATCCTTACTTTGGGTCAGGTTTGGGATATTGATCTGCAGAAAAATGAAGCAATAATTAAAGAAGTAATCATAATGGCTCAGGGAGAAATGGCCCTGGAAGAATTCTTAAAACAAGTGAGAGAGTCTTGGCAGAGCTACGAGTTGGATCTAATAAATTATCAGAACAAATGTAAACTTATCAGGGGATGGGATGACCTCTTTAATAAAGTTAAAGAACACATAAATTCTGTTGCCGCCATGAAGCTCTCCCCTTATTATAGAGTTTTTGAAGAAGAGGCTCTTACATGGGAAGAAAAACTGAATAGAATCAATGCACTCTTTGATGTTTGGATTGATGTACAGCGGCGATGGGTTTATCTTGAAGGAATATTCTCTGGATCATCCGATATCAAAGCACTTCTTCCCGTAGAAACTTCTAGGTTCCAAAGCATCAGCAGTGAATTTTTGACATTAATGAAGAAAGTGAGTAAATCACCAATGGTTATGGATGTTTTAAATATTCAAGGTGTTCAAAGATCACTTGAGAGATTAGCCGATCTTTTAGGAAAGATTCAAAAAGCTCTTGGAGAATATCTTGAGCGTGAGAGATCTTCATTCCCAAGATTCTATTTCGTTGGTGATGAAGACTTATTGGAAATAATCGGAAACAGTAAAAATATCCCTCGCTTACAAAAACATTTCCGCAAAATGTTTGCAGGAGTTGCGTCAATTGTTTTGAATGAAGAAAACAATGTGGTTTTGGGTATTGCATCTAGAGAAGGGGAAGAGGTTAAATTTAACAAATCTGTTTCAACTGTTGAAAATCCGAAAATAAATGAGTGGCTAAGTCTTGTTGAAAAAGAAATGAGGATGACCCTTGCTCAGAATTTAGCCAGTGCCGTTGCTGATATAAAACAGTTTAAGCATGGTCCCATAGACACAAAATCATACATGGAATGGTGCGACAAATACCAAGCACAGTTGGTTGTGCTAGCTGCGCAGATATCTTGGAGTGAAGATATTGAGTCTGCTTTGAATGCGGCTTCCAATGGGAATAATGAATCCCTAAATCAGGCACTTCATCAAGTGGAGACTACACTTAATGTATTAGCAGATTCAGTACTACAGGAACAACCACTCTTAAGAAGAAAGAAACTTGAGCATCTTATTAATGAGTTTGTTCATAAGAGAACAGTTACTCCGTAATCTTATAAGGAAAAAAGTGGCAAATCCAAAATCTTTTGATTGGCTTTGCCATATGAGATTCTATTTTGATCCCAAGCAAAGTGATCCATTAAAACAACTCAGTATTCATATGGCAAATGCAAAGTTCAATTACGGATTTGAATACCTTGGAGTACAAGATAAACTAGTTCAAACTCCTCTTACGGATCGTTGTTATCTAACCATGACTCAAGCTTTAGAAGCAAGACTTGGTGGTTCACCATTTGGACCTGCAGGTACTGGAAAAACAGAATCCGTTAAAGCATTGGGTAACCAGTTAGGTCCGTTTTGTGTTAGTATTCAATTGTGATGAAACATTTGATTTTCAAGCAATGGGTAGAATATTTGTTGGACTGTGTCAGGTTGGTGCTTGGGGTTGTTTCGATGAATTTAACAGACTTGAAGAAAGAATGCTTATCTGCCGTTTCGCAGCAAGTTCAAACTATTCAAGAAGCATTAAAAACTCAAGGTGATTCTAAATCAGCTGTCCAAACTATTAGTGTTGAATTAGTTGGAAAGCAAGTAAGGGTGTCAACTGACATGGCCATTTTTATAACCATGAATCCTGGTTATGCTGGAAGGTCCAATCTTCCTGATAATCTTAAAAAACTCTTCAGATCTCTGGCTATGAATAAACCAGATCGTCAATTAATTGCCGAAGTAATGCTTTTCAGCCAGGGATTCCGTTCTGCTGAAAAATTAGCCAGTAAAATTGTTCCTTTCTTCAAGTAAGTGTGGAATCAACATTAACCATGTCTTTTATATCATGTATTGAATTAAATTTGTCAATTAATATCTATTAGCTTTTCATAAAATTTAAGAGAAATAAAGTGTTTCGGGTCAGTATTCATCTGTTGTCAGAATAAATATAGTAAAGTATAAAAACATCCAATTTAATTCACTTACACACACACATTCATACATACATTCATGTAAAAGACCCCACCCAATGTTGTAGGTTCTCAACTAACTTTTCTAATGTCACATGTATTAGCAGATTCATGTATTTGAACAGTAAAATCTGATCCCCATTTCCTCTTTGGAATCATTCTTTTAATTTTTTCGTTGTTCATATTTCGTAACAGCTTTTATAATATTTATTAATTTACACTGCTGAAATATCTAATACTTTATATAGGATTAGGCCATTTATATTAGTGTAGATTTGGTTTCAGCTTCATTAGGTTTGTAAAATTTAAGTTTATAAAATGAGACAAATAATATTTGGTCTTTTCAGACTCTGCGACGAACAGCTTTCAAATCAGTCACATTATGACTTCGGATTGCGTGCTCTAAAATCGGTTCTCGTTTCTGCTGGCAATGTTAAGAGAGATCGGAATACAGAAAATTAAAGAAGAGATGAAGGGATCAGAAGATATCAATGAAGGAACCATTGCTGAAAATCTACCCGAGCAAGAGGTAAATTGAGGAATAAGAGTAATTAATATGGTAGGGACAAGTAATTTTCTTGTCGTTAAATTGTTATGGTAACAAGTAATCTAATTTTACCAATATGTTACATCTTCCAATAGAAAAATATCAATACAGAACTTTAATCTTAAAATTTTTAAAATCTCAAACTGACACTTCACACATATTGTAAATAGATTCATGAAGGTTATATTATCCTTTTACCATCTTCATTAAATAGAATACCAAGCATGTATTTTCAAAATAACTTCAGATTCATTTTTATGATATATATTTGATGTTGAGTTACATTTATTCTCAATAACTTGATGAATTACAATTTTTCGCCAATTCAAATATTTTCAAGTAAATTTTCTATTTATGTAATGAGTTAAAGGTCAAGTAGTTAAGATTTATTATTTAAATCGAATGATTTGCTAAGGAAATGTTTGATGATTTCAGATTTTAATTCAAAGTGTGTGTGAGACCAATGGTTCCCGAAGTTAGTTGCAGAAGATATTCCTCTCCTGTTTTCATTGCTTTCTGACGTGTTCCCAGGAATTGAATATACAAGAGCTCAGATGTCAAAATTGAAGGAAGAGATCAGAAGGGTGAGCTTAATATATATATATATATATATATATATATATATATATATATATATATATATATATATATATATATATATATATATATATATATATATATATATATATATATATATATATATATATATATATATATATATATATATCAAGATATTGACCCTAAACTTTTCATATTTACAAATTTCACAGGAATATATGAATTATTGTGTAGTTTGTGAGGACACAAACTCGAATACCTTTTGTAGATTTGATTCTAATGTCAGTTGGTCCATGAGTCATTTAGATTTAGTGCTTTTCTAGCAAAAGAGATGACTTATTTGATTGTAAATAAATGTAAAGAGTTCATAAAATTAAATTTACCCATGTTGGTAAAAAGAATTTTAAACTTTATTACTTATTCCCTTTTCTCTGTTTCAGGTTTGTTCTGAGCAATTCTTGGTGTGTGGAGAAGGAGATGAGCAGGGGGCTCAATGGATGGACAAGGTAAAATAAAATTTATTTTTTAAATAATATTATATATAATAAATAATTTTTTACTTCAATTCTCTTTAGTAATTTTCGAAATCAAATCACCCATCTTTGCACCTATATATATATATATATATATATATATATATATATATATATATATATATATATATATATATATATATATATATATATATATATATATATATATATATATATATATATATATATATATATATATATATATATATATATATATATATATATATATAATATATATATATGGTGGAAAAATAGTAGTTAACCAAATTTTAAATGTGTATAATGAATGGTTTTTGAAAATGTTATTTGTATATTTGACACCTCATCCTTATATTGTTTGGTATATTTGTGTTGAGTGTTTATGTTCATATTAAATGTTTGTTTTTTTTGTTTTTTGTTTTTTTGTTTTTTTGTCTTCATATTAACTTAATTATCTTTAACTTTGATTCATTCTTCTCTCGTTGCTGCCTTTAAAGGGCACTTGCCTTGGAGAAGGATGGTGTCAGAAGGTATAGTTTCTTTTTGGTATATTTTTTTCGTAGTTTATTTTTTATGTGTTTAAAGTTTAATCGTCTTTCTTGTATTTGGTTTATGGTCTTTAGTTTTGTCATATTTGAAGATTTTATTCTTTTTAGGAAAATATTTTCCAGCAAATAGTTTGAGTATAATGTCAAAATTTTTCTATATATTTTTAAATTTTTGTCGAACATAAATTTATTCATTTCATTATTATTATTATTATTAATATTATGAATATATATTTTTTATTATTAATTATTATTATTATTATTATTATTATTATTGTAGTTGTTGTGATGCTTATCTATGTTTTCATGTTTATATAATAGTTTACTTGTTAGAGAAGATTATCGAGTTGGAAATTTTTTAAGTCTTGGTTTTATTCATTGCTTACACGTGTTTGACCATTTACCTTTACTTCAGTATTTTTACTTAATTCAGTTATTCATATTTAGTTCAAATGACTCATTAAATTCCAGGTTCTACAACTGTACCAGATCAGTAACTTGAATCATGGTTTAATGATGGTTGGCCCAAGTGGATCTGGAAAATCAACAGCTTGGCGGGTGCTTCTGAAAGCCCTCGAGCGTTATGAAGGAGTCGAAGGAGTTTCTCACGTTATTGATCCAAAGGCTATGAGTAAAGAAGCTCTCTATGGTGTTCTTGATCCCAATACCAGGGAATGGACTGATGGTCTATTCACGCACATTCTAAGGTATTGTTATCGTGTATTTATTATTATTGTTGGTTCACTTCCCCTTATGCTATTCTGTCGCTATTACAATGGTCACTCCTCTTCTAAATTATTTAATCACACAACTCCTTTTTTCATTCTCATCGTTTTTATTGAGTTCATAAACTTCATTACCTTATGCTTAACTATTATGCTTATTTCTTCATGTATTTGACCAGTAAAATCTGGAAACACACTTCCTCGTCTTATTTCATCCCAGTATATTCAACTAACGTTCTTATGACATGTTTTGTCTAATGTAAGTAATTGATTTTAATGACTCTAGTTTTCCTTGTTTATATATATATATATATATATATATATATATATATATATATATATATATATATATATATATATATATATATATATATATATATATATATATATATATATATATATATATATATATATTATATATATATATATATATATATATATATATATATAAAACAGGAAAATTGTAGACAATGTTAGAGGAGAAATAAATAAGCGTCAGTGGATAATATTTGATGGCGATGTTGATCCAGAATGGGTTGAGAATTTAAATTCTGTCTTAGATGATAATAAACTCCTTACATTACCTAATGGAGAGAGACTTTCTATTCCGCCAAACGTTCGCATTATGTTTGAGGTTTGTTCTTTTGTCTTTTTATGCAGTTATACTTTTTGTTAGTTAAAATATGCAATATTTGATTGCCTTTACTGATTTATTTACAAATATAGGTGCAAGATCTGAAGTATGCAACTTTGGCTACAGTGTCACGCTGTGGCATGGTTTGGTTCTCAGAAGACGTCTTGTCAGTTGAAATGATCTTTGAAAATTTCCTCTCTCGAATTAAGAATATTCCTATTGAGGACATTGAGGAAGAAAGTAGTTTCATGAAAAAATCTGATTCTAAAGAAGAAGAGATTTCTCCCACACTCCAAGTATTTAACTGTCTCACTGTTTTGTTTTGAAATAATTAATGCATTTGTTTAATTGATAAACCTTCAATCTTTTCCTTCTCAATTTGTTTTAGGTCCAAAGGGATGCAGCAAGTATACTGCTGCCACATCTCACACCAGACGGTTTAGTTGTTAAGTGTTTGGAATATGCTGTAAACAACATAGAACATATAATGGACTTCACTCGTATGAGGGCACTATCCTCTCTCTTTGCTTTGTTGAATCAAGCTATAAGAAACGTTGTGCAGTACAACAATACACATTCTGATTTCCCGATGCAGTCAGATCAGTTGGAAAGGTATATTCCTAAGGCTTTAATCTATTCTATCATTTGGAGTTTTGCCGGTGATGGAAAACTGAAAGCTCGTAGTGACATGGGAGATTTTATTCGAAATTCAACCACAATACCACTTCCTCCTGGAGATGTATCATTGATAGACTATGAAGTAAATATTAATGGAGAATGGGTACTTTGGTCAGCCAAAGTTCCTGTTATGGAAGTTGAAACCCATAAAGTGGCTGCTCCTGATGTTGTTGTCCCTACTGTTGATACAGTGAGACATGAAGCTCTCTTATATACCTGGTTAGCAGAACATAAGCCTTTAGTATTATGTGGTCCTCCTGGATCTGGTAAAACTATGACTCTTTTCTCAGCTTTGAGAGCTCTTCCTGATTTGGAAGTGGTTGGATTGAACTTCTCAAGTGCAACTAATCCAGAACTCGTTCTGAAAACCTTTGATCATTATTGTGAATATAGAAAAACTCCAAATGGCATTATTCTTTCGCCTGTGCAACTTGGAAAGTGGTTAGTTGTTTTTTGCGATGAAATTAATTTACCTGATATGGATAAATATGGAACTCAGAGAGTTATTAGTTTTCTGACGACAGATGGTGGAACATGGCGGATTCTATCGTGTTTCAGGTATTTTGATATGAAAAAGTTTTAGCTATGAATATATGCAATTTCCCTTCCTGCTAATTTAATGGTTGCGTATGTTTATTATTTATTTTGCCATGAATATTTCTTTGAAAATTAAAATTATTTTCTGCAGATCAAGCGTGGGTTAAGTTAGAACGCATTCAGTTTGTAGGTGCTTGTAACCCTCCAACTGATCCTGGAAGAAAGCCACTCTCTCATCGTTTCTTACGTCATGTTCCTGTTGTTTATGTTGATTATCCTGGGGAACTTTCCTTGAAACAGATTTATGGTACTTTCAATCGAGCCATGCTTAGAATTATTCCATCTTTAAGGTAAATAGAAAATCATAAAAATATACATAGATATCATTCATATTTTTTTATATGAAGTACGAAGATACTCATTCAACTTTAAGAAATTCATTACTAGAAGTTAACTTTTTATTTTTTTTATGCAGATCCTTTGCCAATCCACTAACCAACGCTATGGTAGAATTTTATTTAATTTCACAAGAGAAATTTACTCAAGACATGCAGCCTCATTACGTCTATTCACCTCGTGAGATGACACGATGGGTTAGAGGGATTTGTGAGGCAATTAGGTAAGATCTGTTTTGATATATGGATTTCAGATTTTTTTTGTGATGTTTATTTATAAAAAAAATTTTATTGGTAGACCTTTGGAGACGCTAGAGGTTGATGGTCTTGTGCGTTTGTGGGCACACGAAGCATTGAGACTCTTCCATGATAGACTAGTTACTGATGAAGAGAGAAAGTGGACCATTGATTACATCGATTTGATAGCTGTGAAGGTAACATTATTTTTAAATATAAAGCTTTCCCATTATAGCTTATAAAACAGAGTTATTTAAGCTTAAAAAGTTTCATATATTATTATATTATTATATTATAATATATATATATATATATATATATATATATATATATATATATATATATATATATATATATATATATATATATATATATATATATATATATATATATATATATATATATATATATATATATATATATATATATATATATATCTGTAAACTGTTGCAGCATTTCCCTAACTTGGATAGAGAAAAAGCTCTTGTTCGCCCTATACTGTACTCAAATTGGCTTTCTAAAGACTACCTTCCAGTTGAACAGGAAGAACTCAGAGAATATGTTAAAGCTAGGCTTAAGGTATATATATATATATATATATATATATATATATATATATATATATATATATATATATATATATATATATATATATATATATATATATATATATATATATATATATATATATATATATATATGCTATTTTCATCTTATAAATTTCTACCTACATATGTTTTTCAGTTGTTTTCAATAATTAGATGCCTGTTAAATACTAAGAAGTAATTATAAATGAAATAATTATTTCACGAGTTCCATGAAGTTTATCAATAATTTTTAAAATAGGTCTTTTATGAAGAAGAATTAGATGTGCCTCTGGTTCTTTTCAATGAGGTTTTAGATCACGTTCTTCGAATAGACAGAATCTTCCGACAGCCTCAGGGTCATTTGCTACTTATTGGAGCATCAGGAGCTGGCAAAACTACATTATCCCGTTTTGTGGCTTGGATGAATGGGCTTAGTATATTCCAAATAAAGGTAAGTAGTTTACAGTATTAAAATTGTACTTATTTTAGTGTATAAAAAATTTGTAAGTTAAGAAATTAAATACCCTATATGTTATATTTTTAAGGTGCACAACAAATATACTGCTGACGATTTCGACGAAGATTTGAGGTCTGTTCTTCGTAGGTCTGGGTGCAAAGATGAAAAGATTTGTTTCATCTTGGATGAATCAAACGTGCTCGATTCTTCTTTCCTTGAGAGAATGAACACTCTTCTTGCTAATGGAGAGGTGCCAGGTCTATTCGAAGGTTAGTCTTTGAAACTACTCATCCTCTGGCTAACAATTTCTGAAAATTCATATATTATAATAGTTTAATCCCAGCACATTCAAATTGCAAAAATACCATTAGTCAGAGGATATAATTCTATATATTCAGTTTTTCCCTTTGTTTTAAATTTTTAGTGTATGAATATTGCCTAAACATTAATTATCAGTACTTTATTAGATAATTTTATATTCTTTGTGTTCATTTTAATTATTATTTTATCTGTTAATTATGTATCTAACAAATATAGGTGATGAGTATACTACATTGATGACTCAGTGTAAAGAAGGAAGTCAAAGAGAAGGATTAATGCTCGACTCAAATGAAGAACTTTATAAATGGTTTACTGGACAAGTGCGTACTTACCGATGTTTTAGCTTTTTTTATTATGCAGTTATTTTTTATATTAATTACACATTGTCCTTACCACTTTTGGATTGGTGTCTTTGTTCTTTGATTAGGTAATGAGGAATCTTCATGTTGTCTTCACTATGAATCCCTCGACTGATGGCTTAAAAGATCGCGCCGCCACCTCTCCTGCTCTTTTCAATCGATGCGTTTTGAATTGGTTTGGAGATTGGTCAAATGGAGCATTATTTCAGGTGAAGGTTTTTTTTTTTATATTTGAGAATATAATTCACACAATTACAGATAAAAATCTTGCCTTAGGTATCTTCTTTATAATTTCATAGAGAACCTACACATTCACAAACTTGATAAATAAATGCACCAAACCCCAGTATAATGCATGTAAGAGCTCAAACCCACACACACAAAAATTTGAAACAAGGATATAAGATTCTTCTTCTCTACTTTTTCAATGAAATTCTATGAAACCAAAGCTTTTTCCTTAAAGTACTTACAATGGACTGGTCATATAATCCCTAAAATAATATGTTCCTTTACAGAGTTGCACAGCTTGAAAGATAAAATGTGGTTATTAAAATAATTTGTAAAAAGGAAAATAAACCTTGCCTTTAATGTAGGAGAAAATTTGTCATTAATTATTTTATTATCGATTTCTCTTATGTGAAAGATGTTAAACAGACCGTGTTAAGTGTTCATAGTTTTTTAAATATTTCGGTTCATTTATTTTTTATTTAAAATACTTAAAAATCTTAAATGAAGCTAATCAGTTCAGTGTTTATTAGGCTTTTAATGTGTGAAACTTTTTTTTTTTTTTAAGGTGGGCAAAGGAGTTTACTAATCGCATTGATCTGGACCGGACAAATTGGACTGCACCTGATTACTTTCCTGTTGCTTATGAAAATCTCCCGATACCACCTCTGCATCGAGATGCCATTATCAATGCTTTTGTTTATGTTCATCAAACTTTGCATTTGGCTAATACTCGATTGGCCAAACGAGGCAGCACTGTTATGGCCATTACACCAAGGTTATTATTATTATTAGTATTGTTGTTGTTGTTTTGTTACTGTTATATTTGGAATTATCTATTTTGAAAGTCGGATAAAATTGAAGTTATAGAAAATGGAAAAAAAAAAATAAAATATAGTCGGTTGAAAAGATTTTTCAATAGACTTTCCCTGCAAATAGTTCTCAAATAATCTTAATCCCTATAAACCTTGATAAACATTGTAAGAATTGAAATTCAATTTGAAATTTTGTATGCTTTAAAGTTGTATTAAAGTCTTGAAAGTTTGTGATCTTAATTATGGTAAAGGTATAAAGGCAAATACTTATAATACTTTTGTCACTTCGACATTTTAAAGAACCTTTGACATTTGAGTACCTTCCGTCTTTAGTAGTATTTAGAATATAAAAATTCTGTGACATGCTGGTTTATTATTTCTCTTTACGCAGCATCTGCTGTTGAATGGTTGTCATTTATACCTTTTCTATCTCAACAGCGTAAGTTACATTGGAGGATAAAATTTGATAGTAAAAATAAATTTATTTCAGACATTACTTGGACTTTATCAATCATTTTGTGAAACTTTACAATGAAAAACGATCTGAACTGGAAGAACAACAACTTCATTTGAATGTAGGCTTAGGAAAGATTGCCGAAACAGTAGAACAAGTGGAACAGATGCAAAAATCATTTAACAATCAAAAATCAGGAATTACAGGTTTGTGTTTATGCTTTTATTAAATTTCCTAATTCTATTGTATTAAGAGTTTATAATCTATTTTATTTCTTTTAAGTCGAAAAATGATGCAGCTAATGCCAAACTAAAACAAATGGTGAAAGACCAGCAAGAAGCCGAAAAGCAAAAGGTTGCTAGTCAAGAACTTCAAGAACAACTTGAAGCACAAGAAGTTATTATAAAACAGAAAAGAGAAGATGTCATGAAAGACTTAAGTAAAGTTGAACCTGCTGTACAGGATGCCCAGAACGGTAAGTGTCCACAATAGTGGTTTAATCTTCGTAATGAACAAACAGTAATTTTGAGTTGCTCCTCCCCCCTCCCCCCCTTTTTTTTAAATCTATAATAGCATATATATATATATATATATATATATATATATATATATATATATATATATATATATATATATATATATATATATATATATATATATATATATATATATATATATATATATATATATATATAATACTATATTCTAAATATAAAAATATATTATCTATAAACGATATTGCTTATAATCTATAAATACAAGATTAACTTTCAAAAGAAAAAATAGGAAAATGTCAAAGTAAAGATTATAATACAATGAAAGTTAATTGTCTTTTTCTTTCCTATTGCTTTTTCTTTCAAGCTTCATTTATATTTCTATTTATGAGTCCTATATTCTACTATGATACATTGTATATAAAATTATTTATAACTATTAAGTCCTTTATTTGTCATCTATTTAAAAACTAAAATCAGGATTTATCTGAACCTAAAAAAATATTAATTAAATAAAAATTCATATAGAGGAACCATACATACATATAGATAAGAGAGTTTCCCATATACCTACCTGAAAAGAAATCTATATTATATATATATATATATATATATATATATATATATATATATTATATAATATATATATATATATATATATATATATATATATATATATATATATATATATATATATATATATATATATATATATATATATATATATATATATATATATATATATATATATATATATATATATATATATATACTAGCTGTAAAGAGCATCAAGAGAAATCATCTAGTTGAGGTCCGATCTATGGCGAATCCGCCTCAGTTGGTAAGATTAGCATTGGAGTCCATTTGTTTGCTGTTGGGTGAAGCAGCTTCAGATTGGAGGGCGATTAGGTCTGTTATCATGAGAGAAAACTTCATCGGAACCGTTGTTAACTTTAATACTGAGGAAATATCGTAAGTTTTTCTTTTTGAACCTCTTTCTCATGACTTTCTTTGTTTAATTTTGTGATGGAAGTTAATAAAATAAATTTAAGGAAAAATTAAATTTAAATTATGGTAAGAAGGTTAAAGTCATTGTCATATATAATTATTATATAAGTGACTGATTAAATTTATCTCGGTACCTGTTAGGATCCAGGAATCAGTTAAACTATTAATATCATTATTATTATTATTATTATTATTATTATTATTATTATTATTATTATTATTGTTGTTGATGTAGTAGTAGTTGTCATTATTGTATCTATTTTTATATTTCAGCGATGATATTCGAGATAAGATGCGAAACCGCTACCTAAGCAACCCTGATTACAACTTCGAAAAAGTTAACAGAGCTTCTATGGCCTGTGGCCCAATGGTCAAATGGGCCATTGCTCAGATTGAATACGCAGATATGTTGAAACGTGTTGAACCTCTTAGAAATGAGCTTCAGAGCTTGGAAATGCAAGCTGAGGAAAATAAGAAAAAGCATCAAGAGGTTTATTAATATTTTTATTATTCTATTCTTTTCTAATTTTATTGCAGGTTTCTCAGAACTTCATTATCTCCTTTTTAATTTTAGGTCAAATCATTTATTGATAAGCTGGAGAGATCTATTGCAGCTTATAAGGACGAATACGCCGTTCTTATATCACAGGCCCAAGCTCTTAAAGCAGATTTAGAAAGTGTACAAGCAAAGGTAGATCGATCTATGGCTCTTATTCGAAACCTCAGTATTGAGAAGGATCGATGGGCCAGCACGTCAGATGGCTTCAGGGTAAGATATTTAGCATTTTTTTCATAATTTTCTCTGTTCATTTTCTAGTACTGATTAGCAATCTTTTGATATATATAATTATTTGTACATATTATTATTAAATCTAATACTACTTCTAAAACTGCATTCAACTTACCGTATTAATGTTGTTTTTCCTCATAAAGTAAACTTTTATCATTCTAAAAAAAATTTTTTTACGATTCTTCTTCATAACTCGAATTTTAATTTGGCTCCAAAGTAGTTCTCATTAATATAGAAAATTTTGTTTAATCATGATTCTTCTTCAAGTTTAGAATAAATTTATCCCAATCCGGGAAGTCAGACTGTTTGTTATGTTATACTTCACTCCTATTTACATGGAAATAAATTGCTTTTTAAATACCATTTAATATTTAAGGTATAAAACTACAGATAGAGAGAACCTTTATATCGTCAATCATAATAGCCCATTTTTTTTTTTTTTTTTTTTTTTTTTTTTTTTTTTTTTAAATAACCTTCTTCCTCTAATTGGACATTCATTAAATGCTTTGTTTTGAATGTCTAGTTGCAATTTAAATATATATATATATATATATATATATATATATATATATATATATATATATATATATATATATATATATATATATATATATATATATATATATAATAATAATATAATAATTTCAATACTGATTAAACTTATGCAAGACTCTATTTAAATGAAACAATAATTTACTTGAATTCTTCTTATTCTTGTAGTTAATTGCTTTATGTTTTGAATTTTATTTTATCAAAATAGGATAAATGATTTTTATTTACAAAAATAAAAGAGCAAGAACTATGTTCATCAACTAATACATCAACAAACAACTATAAAGAAAATGTGCGCACATCCACAATAAACCTATCTGCTAAATATGCTTAAAAGAATTAACAACATTTACTTTTTGCTTACTTTATTGCTCTTTCAATATAAATCAACAAACAGAAAATGATTAATTCTAAAAATTACATGATTACGTCAAAGGCCTGAGGACCTGAGAAACTTTTTCTATTTCTCTTCAACCATAAAAAAGAAAAGAAAAATTAAAATACATTTATTACAAATGCCATTCCTAACAAAAATTTTAACTACTAAGCTTAAGAAAACATTTTACCTATGTTAACAAATAATCGTTTGCTTATATATTTATACCTTACCTATTTAGTTTCTCATTTTCACTTCTCTTTTTCTTTTTTTCTGTCTGTGAAGAATAAACGTATTAAAACACTATTTCATATATATATATATATATATATATATATATATATATATATATATATATATATATATATATATATATATATATATATATATATATATATATATATATATATATATATATATATATATATATATATATATAGGCCCAGATGTCAACGATCATTGGTGACGTCCTGTTATCATCTGCATTTTTGGCTTATGGTGGTTATTTTGATCAACAATTTAGGCAAAACCTATTTACAAATTGGTGCACTCATCTTTTGCAAGCAAATATTCAGTTCAGGTAAAGTTAGAAAGGTTTCCATTACCATACTTAAAATTTTAATGTGACTTTGAATTAAATTTAAAATTTTAATTCTATCTTTTAATATTTTTCCTTATTTAGACCTGACATTGCAAGAACAGAATATCTATCAAATCCAGATGACAGACTTCGCTGGCAGGCCAATGCTCTCCCTATAGATGAACTCTGTACTGAAAATGCAATCATGCTTAAGGTTCTTGTTTATTGATAGTTGATTTTGTTGAAAATATTGCAACGAGTAATTGTTTTTTTTTAATCTATTAATAATTAACATTTTCTCCGAAAATTAGCGATTCAATCGGTATCCGCTGATTATCGACCCCTCAGGCCAAGCCACTGAATTTATAATGAACGAATTCAAGGAGAAGATAACAAAAACTAGTTTTCTCGACGACTCTTTCCGTAAAAATTTGGAGTCTGCACTTCGATTTGGTAATCCATTGCTTGTTCAGGATGTTGAAAATTACGATCCAATTCTTAATCCAGTCTTGAACAGAGAGCTGAGACGAACAGGAGGCAGAGTACTTATTACTTTGGGAGATCAGGTTTGTGAAAAATTCTTTTCCATTAATAATTGCATATTTTTTTAATACTGGTAAGTAATTTGTTTCATGGTAATTTTCAAAATGATTCATTATTTAACTCTTATCCTTGTAGGATATAGATTTGTCTCCTGCCTTTACCATATTTCTGTCGACTCGTGACCCGACGGTTGAATTCCCCCCAGATATCTGTTCGCGTGTTACTTTTGTTAACTTTACCGTCACTCGATCTTCTCTTCAATCTCAGTGCTTAAACCAGGTCTTGAAAGCTGAAAGACCCGATATTGATGACAAGAGGTCTAACCTTCTTAAATTGCAAGGTAAGAGTGATATATATATATATATATATATATATATATATATATATATATATATATATATATATATATATATATATATATATATATATATATATATATATATATATATATATATATATATATATATATATATATATATATATATATATATAAGACGTTAAATGATTTAATGCACATTCAGGATACTGTCAAAAGAATTTTAAAGTACAGACATTTGTATTTATCGTTTTTAAATGTCAGTGCTACTTATTATATTTTGTAATCATACTTCTAAATATGAGTAAGTTTTGAAACACATTCTAGAGTATTTATAATAAACAAGATTTTAGAAACATTTTACAAAATATTTTTTCAAATATATTAAAAGTTTTCATCATTACCTTGTACTATATTAAAGTAAACTGAGAGCATTAAGAAAAATTACTCTTACAGGAGAATTCCAGTTGCGTCTTCGTCACCTCGAAAAGAACTTGCTACAAGTTTTAAATGATTCTAAGGGACAAATCCTTGATGACGATTCAGTGATTACTACATTAGAAACATTGAAAAAAGAAGCTGCCGATATTTCTCTCAAAGTCCAACAGACTGACAAAACCATGAATGAAATCGAAATGGTATCTCAACAATACATGCCGCTGTCTTCGGTAAGTTATAACATAATTAGATACCGGGTGTTTATTATGCTGACATTGTAGTGGTTTCGTTTGTTTCCCTTTGATAGGTATGGAGCCGAGCCGGTGACAGTTTTACTACTGTCGCTTGGAATTGAAAGGTTGAAATAAATCTAAATTTAATTTTATTACAAGAAAAAAAATTTTCCACAGTAAAAGGAAAAATAACAATAAATGAATGGACATCAATAATACTTCATACCCAGTAAAATATAAAAATAAAATATACACAATTTCCACCTTGTAAAATGCAAAAATATTTCCTTTTACAATTCAAATTAAAATAAAATGACATAAAATAAAAATCAAATCCACAATAAAATTTTCTCCCTTCCCAAGCTGCAGCATTTTCCATAAGAAAAAGTTAGTTAGTACCTAGGCATTTTTTTTTTAATGTAAGTTTTGAGAAAGATCCTCCTGAATTTGATTTTTGTTAATTCATTTTGTAGTTCCTTATTTCCACAAACTGCATATAGTTTTCAATATACCTCTAAATTTCGATTTCTAAAATGATGTTGCCCAATATTCACCATCAATTTTCCACCATTCTTGCATTAAAAAAGAACTACCAAAATCCGTTTACTTTTTCAAAATGAAACTAATTAAAGCTAACTGTAACTACACACTCTCTCTCTTTCTTTCATTTCCTAAAAAAAAACAATAATGAAAATAACCAAGACTTGTATATTGTTCATAAAATGAACATATAATTCTAGAGATAAACACAAATCCCATCCACTTCTCTTGTATTCTTATTCCCATCCCAGACAGATAAAGTGGTGGAATTAAGTAAAACTTATAAACTGAGCTTGAAGAGACAGGAAGGAAAAATCTACCTTTCGTAATGCCCTCTTTGGCATTTGATTAATGCCTCTTCTTTCTCTTCCTTTCAGTAACGGGTCATCTTTCTGAATCGACAAAAACATAAAACGAAAATATGAGCCTTAAAACTAAAATTACCACAACATTTTCATTTTTAAAGATATTGATTTCATAATCTAGATAGTACCATTTTTTGTAATTCTTGGTCTATTACTTTATCCTGCGTAATGCAGAGGAAAAACTTTTAATAAAAGGATAGGTAAAATATACTCACATTGTGTTCATTTAATATTACTAGAATTTTTTTTTTATGAATTTAAAATATTAATTTTAGTTAGATGATCTTTTTCTTGTGGTTATTGCTGCTTATGATATTCCATTTTTTGCTTTAAGTTTTAAGTATTTTGACTAGAATTGTTCTTTTCTAAACAGGCTTGTTCCAACATATACTTCACTCTGGATTCTTTGCATCAAGTGCATTCTCTTTACCAATATTCACTGAAGTTCTTCCTCAACGTTTTCACGGATGTTTTGACAAATAATCCAAATTTAAATTCACTTTCAGATCATTCTCAAAGACTTTCTGTTATTACAAATGATTTGTTTAAGGTATGTTACATTTGAAAATTAATTAATTTTTGGCCTTTTTTTGATGAAATTGCTTTCCAGTCATTGTATACGTACAAGCATACAAACTTTTTATTTATTTTCAGCTGTGCTTCAGTCGCGTCGCGAGTGGAATGTTACATAATGACCATCTAACGTTGGCCGTGCTGTTAGCGAGAATTCGCTTACGTGGTATGAGTTCGGAATCGATGTATGAACAAGAATTCCAGTATATGTTGAGAAGCAAAGAAGGGGTAATTGACTCATCCACATCCGCAGTGGCAGGTCTTACTCCAGAGCAAACTGACTCCATGCGCAGACTCATTTCAAGGTACATTTTATTTAGTGCTTATATTTATTTATTAAAATGGAAAAGTAGAGGTAACTCATAAATTAATCATTTTTCAGAGTTCATCCATTCCAAAATCTTGAGAGAATTATTGGTGGAAAAGAATTTAAAACCTGGCTTGAATCTCCAACTCCTGAAATGTCTGTTCCTGTTGCATGGGAAACAGAGAAGCCATTGACTCCTGTTGGTACAGCTATGTATAGCTTGCTTCTCATCCAGGCCTTCAGACCAGACAGATTCAGAGCTGCTACTGCATTCTTTGTTAATTCTGTTAGTACTTACCATGACATCACTTTGAATAATACCTACTTTTAAATATAAATGAAATTAATCTTAAATGTTTTTGCGTATTAAATTTTGAGTTCATGCATCCGGTCATCTCTTCATTTTGTTCATGTCTCTTAGGTGCTTGGAGAGACATTCTTAGCAATTGGAGAGCGGGAAATGAATATGGCTTCCGTGGTTGAAAAGGAGGTCAAAGCTTCTACTCCTGTCCTTATGTGTTCTGTACCAGGATTTGACGCTTCTGCCCGTGTTGATGATCTCGCAGCTGAACTTAATATACCAATAACTGCTATCGCTATTGGATCGGCTGAAGGCTTCAGTCAAGCTGATAAGGCAATTAATTCTGCCGTAAAGAATGGAAGGTAGTTTCATTTTTTTTTAACTTGTATTATATTAGAATTTTTATTTTTAAAAAAATAAGAAAAATATTTCAAAAGTATTTGCCATTTTATAGTACATAATTTATTTATTTTTTTAAGATGGGTTATGCTTAAGAATGTTCATCTGGCACCTGGTTGGCTCGTCCAGCTAGAGAAGAAACTCCATTCTTTACATCCACACCCGCAATTCCGACTTTTCCTCACGATGGAAATAAATCCTCGTATTCCAGTAAACTTGTTGCGAGCTGGTCGTGTGTTCGTGTTCGAGCCACCTCCGGGTATTAAAGCCAACTTATTGAGAACATTTAATACAGTAAGTTTTCTTCCTTTATTAAAATGTAGTAGTAGTAGTATATCACCTTTTCTTTACAATACCCGTTTCCTAATAGGTACCTGCTTCACGAATGATGAGACCTCCTAGCGAAAGAGCAAGACTCTACTTTATATTGGCATGGTTCCATGCCATTACTCAAGAGAGACTGAGATATGCACCTCTTGGTTGGGCCAAACACTATGAATTTAATGAATCAGATTTACGAGTCGCATGTGACACTCTTGATACTTGGATTGAAGCAACGGCTATGGTAAATAATTTTAAAAATATATATATTTTTTTCATTTAAAAGATATAAATATCAATGGGTATGTTGTGAACTTCTCTTTGTTACGAATATATATATATATATATATATATATATATATATATATATATATATATATATATATATATATATATATATATATATATATATATATATATATATTATATATATATATATATATATATATATATATATATATATATATATATATATATATATATATATATATATATATATATATATATATATATATATATATATATATATATGGATGGGCCGGATAGTAAATTTGCCGGATACCAGGATATCCGGCTTTTTACTATCCAGCTGGATATTAGTTAAAATTTAAATTATTGATTGCTAGCTCATGAATTTAATATTATATATATATATATATATATATATATATATATATATATATATATATATATATATATATATATATATATATATATATATATATATATATATATATATATATATATATATATATATGGGGAGGGAAGTAGCGCTCCCGAGGCGATGAGATTACCCACCATTGAGTATATGAGATGTTAGGGGTACTTCCCATCTCATCCATCCTTGTTCACAAAGCTACGTTCCTTTTCGTGCTCATCTCCACTTTCTTCTACACGGAGTAGGCTCTCCTTTACACACAATAAACACTATTACAGTCACACCCTTTTAAAAAAAAAATAATTAGGGCGTCAACATCAATAGCCTCTGAGAATCCTAGAGGGTTGGATTCCAAAGATATCCCCTCATCCACTCCTTCCCCATCACCACTTGAGAGTTTGTGCCACCATTAATTTGCAGCCGGCAGTTCCGGATGCACGTCTGTTTTTTTTCATTAATTTCTGCAATATTCGCGGTCTTCATTCCAATTTCCACTTTGTTGAACATCACCTCTCTTCTTCTAGACCTCATATGTTTGAGCATTCTGATAGTAAACCCATTCCTGTTTTCTTCTACTGTCTCCATTCTCAATTTTCAGCCAAAGGCGGTTACGCATACGTGAACAACGATGTTGTTTGTTCTCGTGTCTCTAATTTGGAGTCTTCCTAATTTTCACCTTATGGCTTAGTCTCTCTTGACATTCTACTACTAAATTCATTTGTTCTGTTTATTTATCTCCTAATTCTACTAACTATCCTAAATTCTTCGACTTTTAAACTTCAAAATAGAGCACATCCTCTCTTATTCTTCTTTCTCTGAAATCATCATATTAGGTGATTTCAATGTTGACCACGGCCAATGGCTTTCTTCTAGTTCTTATGATACAGCTGGTGAACGTTATCTTATAAATTTCGCTATCCAAAACGACCTTGAGCAATTGGTGCAGCTCCCTACTCTTATCCCTGATCGTCATGGAGATGAACCCAATATTCTAGACCTTTTTCTAACTTCTAATCCTTCTCCTTATACTGTTAAACTCTTTCCTCCTCTGGATTCCTCCGATCACCTTATCTCTATCTTCTTCTATCTCTTCAAGTCTTCCGCAGGAAAGACCCCTTCTATTGAAAGGAAACGTTTGTGGCATTTCGGTGCCGCAAGCTGGTCACTGGTCGTACTTTTTTGATTTCCCGTGGAATGATTATTGCTTCCGTGGGAGAGGTCCCTCGGAGTGTGCAGAACGCATTACCGGTGATTCTCTTTGGCATGGAGGCGTACATTCCGATTTTCTTTTCTTTCTACTAAACCTAACAAACCTTGGTTTAACTCTCTTAGTTCTCGCGCTTTTCTGTCTTAGGAATGTTGCCTTCAGGGATTACCATCGTCTTCAAACTTCAGAAACACACGCAACTTATATTTCATCCCGGAATCGTGCAAAATCTATTCTTCGTAACACTAAAAACTCTTCTTTTCCGTAGAAAATACAATAATCTTTCTGGTTCCTCTTCTTCCCGATCTTTCTGGCATTTTGCAAAAATTGTCAACTCTAACTTTACTTCTTCCTCTTTCCCTCCTTTAGTATCTTCCGACGGCACAACTACTGTTTTATCTTCTAAATCTGAACTAACTCTTCTCTCAAACTGCCTCTAATTCAACCTTAGACGATTCCGGAGCTATACCTCCTCCTTCAACTCATTTATGCCTAAAATTAGAATTTCTTCTAAAGATGTGATTTCTGCTCTCTCTGAGCTTAATACTAAGAAGGCGTTAAAAAAGTTCTTGAAACCTATTTTGAAAGAAAAAATGATAAAATGATGAAATGAAAAAATTATTTAAAATTAAGTATATTGTAGACTGTAGACCTAAATAAACGTAGATACCAACATTCATTTAGTCTCAGAATTGATGATTAAACTCAGCTTTGGTGCAACATAGAAGAAATGAGAACCACTTAATAAATATGAATAATTTTTCTTCGATTAAAAAACTTCAAGATAATAATTCGAGAAAATTATTAGAGTCTTTCGTAATCAATAATACTGATAATATGAATATTACTAGAGGAGTTATTTTATTTAGATGCAGTAACTAATGTCTTGAAAGTGGTTCTTTTATTAAAACAAATACTTTTAACGATTTTAGATTAGCTTTTACATGGTTGCTAATTTCTTGTCTTCTGTGGTTGTTAACCTTTCTTTTTGCTGTCTTTTTCATTCTTTCTTCGAAACTCACTTGAATAAGGCCTGGTTACGGTCTCGAAAACTTGCGTAGTTATTTAATTTTTATTTTTACTTGTTTTATTTAGGTTTAAATTTATTAATTATTTTTAGACATTCCTTTATAACTGTTATTTTGGGGAAACCTTCTTTACGTAAAAATTTTATAGTGCGGTTTAAGCATTTACTATTATATATATATATATATATATATATATATATATATATATATATATATATATATATATATATATATATATATATATATATATATATATATATATATATATATATATATATATATATGAACACACATACTCACACTTTCACTCTCACGCCAAGGATTTTGCTCGTGCTGGACTGGTAATCAGCGAAGGGATAGGCTGAGAAAAATAAAAACCATTGGAGAGTAGTTGTCCTCTCACAGGCACAACTGTCAACAAGTGGTTGACTTCGTGCGTCCCAGCATTGGCCACATCAACCTTATTCTCAGCAACTATATGTTTCAAGATTATATTTCCTTGTGTCAGTTTTCTTATCAACACTCACCTCAGTCAGTTGAGCACAACCTGGTTGATTGAAACTGCTGCAAATTATCCATCGTCGTATTTTACTACACTTCGGCTTATACCACCCTCAGATAAATCATAATTTATCAAACTTTATATGCAGTTTCTTTACCTCGCCGAATCGTCCTTCTTCAGCAGTGGCTCATTATTTGTATTTCTTCAGGAAATTAAATTATTGAATGCTATCTAAATGATCTTTTAATAACGCTATTTTCATTAAAGCTTGAACCCTCCATTAGAATTGGATTTTCATCCTAGTGTGGTCTCTACCTTTGTGTACTTTGTCTGCTTCTGTACACTTAAATCAACAGCTACATATATATATATATATATATATATATATATATATATATATATATATATATATATATATATATATATATATATATATATATATATATATATATATATATATATATATATATATATATATATATATATATATATATATATATATATATATATATATTAATGATTTTGGATGTTAGAAGAAACGTTTATATTTTTCAGTTACCTAACAAAGAGGAAGGATAATGATTTTTAGATGCATGTAAATAATAATTATTTATTGGAGTTTTAGGAATTTTAATTACACAACCCTGTTTTATTATTATTATTATTATTATTATGTAGCTCTGAAAAGAGTTGAAGGTTTTTTTATTGTTATTTCGATTAATGTAAAATTTTTGTAATTCTTTATAAATATCTGTTTTTCAGGGTCGCACAAATTTGCCGCCAGAAAAGGTTCCTTGGGATGCAATTAGCACCCTTCTTTCACAGTGTATTTATGGTGGTAAAATTGACAATGAATTTGACCAAAGACTCCTGTCTTCATTCCTTGTTAAATTGTTCACACCAAAGAGTTTTGAGCTAGATTTTCCACTCGTTAAAAATACTGAAAGTAATATATTTCGATTTGTATATATATATATATATATATATATATATATATATATATATATATATATATATATATATATATATATATATATATATATATATATATATATATATATATATATATATATATATATATATATATATATATATATATATATATATATATACTAATATATAATTGTATTTAATTATTATATGTACTGTTATAACTTTCCTTAGGTGGATCCATTATTATGCCAGATGGAATAAGAAGGGATCAATTCCTTCAATGGATCGAAAATTTGGGAGACAGGCAGACTCCTCTTTGGTTGGGCTTACCAAATAATGCAGAAAAGGTTTTACTTACCACATTAGGTTAGAAATATAAAGTGTTAAAACTAATCGTTTTTTTACATGGTATTAAGAGACAACAAACAGTGTGTAACTGTTAAAATCTTTTCAGGCACAGACATGCTTGGTAAGCTTCTCAAAATGCAAGTTATGGAAGATGATGATGACCTTGCATACGGAACTGAAGGAAGCTCAGAAGAGAGCTCCAATACGCAGAGTATTTTAAATGAAGTAAGCTAGTCAATATCTAAATACATGTTTATTTATATATATATATATATATATATATATATATATATATATATATATATATATATATATATATATATATATATATATATATATATATATATATATATATATATATATATATATATATATATATATATATATATATATATATATATATATATATATATATATATATGCACTTACAACCTTTCCCACAATCGTGGGGTGGTGTCTATCGCAGGCCACATCCATCCAAACATTCACCCCTTCACCAATTTTATATATATATATATATATATATATATATATATATATATATATATATATATATATATATATATATATATATATATATATATATATATATATATATATATATATATATATATATATATATATATATTTATAAAAAAATATACATCAGTGTTGAAATAATTTTATTATTCTATAGGGTCGCCCATTATGGATGATTACACTGCACCAGTCTGCAACCTCATGGTTGGCCCTTCTCCCGGAATCTATCATCACTCTGCGAAGGACGTTGGATAATATTAAAGATCCATTGTATAGATACTTTGAGAGGGAAGTTAATTCTGGATCAGTTCTTTTGCGTCACGTTAGGAATGACTTGACTGATGTAATTCTAATTTTTAAAGTGAGTAAAATTAGTTATATTATCTCGAGTTCCATGCTTTTACTGGTCAGGTACACCTGTAATGATTACAACTATAATGTTTAATTTTTAAAGGGTGAGAAGAAGCAAACTAACTACCATCGTAGTCTTCTTAGCCAGCTAGTGAAGGGAATGATACCTAATTCCTGGAAATCCTATACCGTTCCAAGGGATGCTACTGTTATTCAGTGGATAACTGATTTCGCCCAAAGAGTAAGGCAACTTCAGGACATTTCCAAGCAAGTTGCTCAGCACGGAGCAGGAGAACTGAAGGTATATTTGAATTTGTATTAGTTTTTAATTTTAATTATTAAAACCTTAGTTTCCGATTACCAATATAATGGGCTACTTACTACTTTTGTTCTAATTAGGCTATTTTCTTTTAGTTCCATAATTTTATTTTTTTATTTTTTAGAACCATAGTGTGTGGCTTAGGAGGGCTATTTAACCCAGAAGCTTATATAACTGCAACAAGACAGTGTGTTGCTCAAGCCAACTCTTGGTCTTTAGAAGAACTTGCCCTCGAAGTATCTGTTTCAGATTCTGAAGATCAGATTCCAGCATCCGGAGGATTTGCTATTAAAGGTACAAAATGTATTCTACTAATGTAAATGTATATTATTTAAAAAAATTTTAATAATTTAGTACATGTTACTTTTTTTAATCTAAAATAGGACTGAAATTGCAAGGAGCAGTATGCCGTGGAAATGTCCTTAAGCTCACTTCAGCTATAATGACAGAACTTCCTCTTACAATACTGATTTGGACCAGACACGAAGAAGTATCAAGCAAAGGCAAAATTACTTTACCCGTATATCTGAATGCCACACGGTCTGATCTTTTATTCACTGTCGATTTACCACTTGAGAAAGAAAGTCCTCATAATATATATGAACGAGGAGTTGCCCTTCTGGCCTCTACTAATTTGGATTAAATTATTTCTGTTACTGTATTTTTGGGTCTTATTAACTATTGAAGCTTTAAAAATTTTATTCTATATATGAAAGTTATTTGAGAAGCATAATATATATATATTTTTCCAGTAAATTTAATGTTAGGCTTTTTTATGTTAAACTAATAATGTATTTAATTATTCACTTAATATATTTGAATTTTATTTATAATTTGACCAAATATAATCTCTTAATTTTGTGATCTTTATTCCCAAATTAATGCGTTTTTTTATTATTTTATATATATATTATATATATATATATATATATATATATATATATATATATATATATATATATATATATATATATATATATATATATATATATATATATATATATATATATATATATATATATATATATATATATATATGGTGGTTAAATTGTATGGGCCGATGTTGAATGTGAACCACACCTAAACGTCAAGTTTTTTACTGCATTTCATTTGACTTTTTTCAATTTCAGACTTACTCAATTTGAACCATGGAAAGATACACAATGGAGCAACGTGTTAAAGTTATTCAGGCTTATTATGAAAATGGGCGTTCAAATCAAAATGCATATCGTGCACTTCGTGATTTTTTTGGTCAATTTAATCGTCCAAATGTGCGTACAATCGGAAAAATCGTGAAAAAATTTGAGCAAACCGGGTCTGTAGGAGATTTGAAAAGACCAGTGCATGCTCGTACTGCAGAAAATATTGCTGCTGTTCGCGATAGTGTGGCTGAGGAGCCATCCACTTCAACTCGTCGTCGTGCCCAACAATTGCACCTCTCACGCTCGTCGTTGATGAACATTATGCATAAAGACTTGCATTTAAACGCTTACAAGGTGCAATTGACTCAAGAACTAAAGCCTCTTGACCATACAAAACGTCGTCAATGGTCAGAATGGTGGCAAGAAATGGCAACAGTGGATGATCAATTTTCGAGGAAAATCATCTTCAGTGATGAGGCACATTTTCACCTCAGTGGATTCGTCAATAAGCAGAATTGCCGCATTTGGGCGAATGCTAATCCAAGAGTGATTGTCGAAAAACCAATGCACCCACAAAGAGTGACTGTTTGGTGTGGTTTATGGGCTGGCGGCATCATCGGGACCGTATTTTTTCCAAAATGAGGCCGGTCAGGCAGTTACTGTGAATGGTGTTCGCTATCGTGAGATGATAACGAACTTTTTATGGCACGAATTGGAAGGTATGGATGTGGACGATATGTGGTTTCAACAGGACGGTGCCACTTGCCACACAGCTAACGAAACAATGGCTATTTTGCGCGACAAATTCAATGGCCGTGTTATCTCACGTGGTGGCGATGTCAATTGGCCGCCAAGATCATGTGATTTGACACCGTTGGACTTCTTTCTTTGGGGTTATTTGAAAGAAAAGGTGTACGTCGATAAGCAGCAACATTCAAGAGCTAAAGGATGAGATAATTCGGCACATTAACGGCATAGAACCCCAATTATGCCTCAGCGTCATCGAAAATTTGGACCATCGGATGGAGGTGTGCCGCCGAGGTCGCGGCGGCCATTTGGCCGATATTTTGTTCCATACATAATTGAACCATACCATATTATCATAATAAAAAGAAATGACAATAAATTCCTAAGTAATTTGTGTTTTATTCAAAATCAACATCGGCCCTTAAAATTTAACCACCCTTTTTATATATATATATATATATATATATATATATATATATATATATATATATATATATATATATATATATATATATATATATATATATATATATATATATATATATATATATATATATATATATATATATATATATATATATATACCGATGTGACCTTTGCATACACTCTCTTCTACAGTACTCGAGGGTGAAGTCAAAAGTACATGGAAAAGTGTTTCTGTGCAAACATGTCGAGCGTTTTTCACGATAAAACATGATTGATCATTTCTCTTATCTATAATGATGATATAAGACAGGTTATTTTTCATTCATTCATTCATTAGTGATTGTGTAGTGCAGGTGCCTTTAAAAAATGCGTCTTTTTTTTTTTTTTTTTAACCATGAAAAACATGAATTTTGAGGCGAGGGTCGTCCTAAAATACCTCTTTATGCTTGGGTGCATAGCTTCGCAGATCATTTAGGCTTTGTAAAAGGTTTATGAAATCTTAACACATCCACACTATAGCCCAGAACTTGCATCATCTGACACCTTTTATTTTTCCCCCCCAAAAGTAAGACTACAAAGGTACCCGATCTGAAAATGTGGACCAATAAAAGGTGGTTTCACAATGGTTCAAAACGAAGGGCGAAACATTCTTCAGAAAGAGATTAAACGGATGGAACCACAGCCTTCAAAAATGTAATGACTTTGAGATTATATTAAAAAATAACTGCGTTGTTTATTTAAAAAAAAAATTTTTTTATTTCGAAATATATATATATATATATATATATATATATATATATATATATATATATATATATATATATATATATATATATATATATATATATATATATATATAATATATATATATATATATATATATATATATATATATATATATATATATATATATATATATATATATATATATATATATATATATATATATATATATATATATATATATATAATATATATATATATATATATATATATATATATATATATATATATATATATCAAAAATATTTCATATACAGTTGCATTAAAACTTGATCGAAGAAAACTTATCCTAAAAGTGTATAATAAAAGCAAAATCAAATTTTCTAATTTATTTATAAAATAAACATGTGATATCACAGATGTGACAAGAGGACCTAGACTTGTCGTTCACAAAAATAGCGACACATTTAATCCAGTGTTTTAAGCTAAATAGATTATATATTAATATATATATATACTGCTAAGAACTTCATCTATAATTAATCATTATCTTTACAATACAAACTGTATACAAATATACACATATATAAATATAAATATAAATAATATATTATATATATATATATATATATATATATATATATATATATATATATATATATATATATATATATATATATATATATATATATATATATATATATATATATATATATATATATATCATCACTCATTTTTAGCATCAAGACAGTTGACAGTTCTTAACAAAAGATTACAATTTTCCCTAATAAACTAATAATACTGACAAAATAATATTAAAAACAATATTATAATGATAATGACAATCATAACAATATCAATGATAATAATAGTATCTGATATAGGATTATATTCGTGCGTGTATTATATATATATATATATATATATATATATATATATATATATATATATATATATATATATATATATATATATATATATATATATATATAATATATATATATATATATATATATATATATATATATATATATATATATATATTATATATATATATATATATATATATATATATATATATATATATATATATATATATAATATATATATATATATATATATATATATATATATATATATATATATATATATATATATATATATATATATATATATATATATATATATATATATATATATATATTATATATATATATATGTAGTAACCCTTTTTTTTGGAAGTTTTTTTTTTTTTTTTTTGGTGGGGGGCCTCCGGTAGATATCGCTGACTGGCCAAGAATATTGAAGATGTCTGATACTTATTCTATCAGCAGCCAAGCGCAGCATTAATGTACGACTGAGTGAACCGAATCCGAGCGTAAAAATAAAAAAAAAATATCATATTCTCCCTCTTCAACCTGTCTCTAACTCGGCCTTTTCGCTTACTAGGCAAATTCTCAATTTCTGATGATATATATATATATATATATATATATATATATATATATATATATATATATATATATATATATATATATATATATATATATATATATATATATATATATATATATATATATATATATTAAAACGTTGAAGG
>SEYY01020193.1:230000-240000 GCA_009176605.1 Armadillidium nasatum
TAGAAACAAAAATCTATTCAATAGTAAATAAGTACATAAATAAGTAAATAAACAAATAAATAAATAAACATGAAATAAATTTTAAAATATTTTTCTAAAGAAAGAAAAAAACAATATTTTTTTTCATTTTAAAATCTTCAGGCTTAAGTCTAGACAGAAAAGCCATGTAATAAATATTGACGAATAACAAAGTAGTTCTACTGCAATAAACACTATACAAAAAAAATCGGTGTGTAAAACACATAATAATCTTTTTAAAAACGTCTCATACGTCGTCGCTTTAAACCTTGAGTTTTCCTATTTCAAAAATGTTTGGGCTCGCGCAACATCACGCCAAAGTAGATCAAGATAAACGATATCCAAAAGACACAGTTAATTTTTAATGACTTGCTCTACACTAACAGTGAAGAATGTAGCTCTCATTTTTGGTGCTAAATTGGAACAGCAGAGGATAAGGACAGCAAAGGATAAGGATACATGCATTCTTATGAGTAGGACTTCAGAAATAGAATAAGGATGATGAAGTAAAAGTAGATGTTTTAATTTTCTATCTTAAACTATTATACGTCTGATTCTCCAATATATATATATATATATATATATATATATATATATATATATATATATATATATATATATATATATATATATATATATATATATATATATATATATATATATATATATATATATATATATAGTGTGTGTGTGTGTGTGTGTAATTGTGAAATTGCTAGAATAGTGTAGAAGATACACTAAACAATAAAACAACGCAAGACAACATCAAAAAAAACAAAAACGCGATTTTTGCCCAAACTAAGCAACACAATAATCGTGCAAAAAATATTTCTACCTGTGAGAGACGTAAAAGCCCACGTAAGAATTTTTGTTATTTAAAATGATATTAAACATTATTTTTAAGTATCGTTAATTCTGTTCTTCCGTTTTGGATTGGCCACGTTTTCGACCGTTCCGAACCACCTCCTCCTGGCTTCATTGTTCTTGGAAGAGATTTTGACCTAGGTGGTTGGCCTGGTTTCTTCCTGGGGTTTTGGGCTTGGTTGTATATTTATTTTTTAGTTCTTAGAACTTAATCTTATCTTAAATTTAGATCTTTACTAAAGTAATTTTAAAGTATTCAAAAATATATAAAATTAAATTATTTTTTCTTAATTAAAAAGCAAAATTTTGGAAATTTAAAATTAATTTCATGCTAAAAAAAGGTGCTACAAATTTTAAGATAAAAAAATTTAAATTTAATTAATGTAGCAATTTCTTATTAATTTTGGATATACTTTTTTTTAATTTAAAAATAACTTTATTTAATATTTAAAAAATATTTTATTATATGTTTATTAGTTTTATTTTGGTAAGTCTACATCACTCAATTTCTCCAAATAGTTTTTTTAACTTTTAAAACATGTATTCCTTTTAAACTACACCTAACCTAACATCCAATTCAATATATATATATATATATATATATATATATATATATATATATATATATATATATATATATATATATATATATATATATATATATATATATATATATATATATATAATCCTACTCAGTTTAGTCCCCAAAGATTGAAAAGGAAGGTGAAGGACACAATAAAAATGTTACAAATGGGAAGACAAGTAAGAAAATTAAAAAAAAAAAAGATTTTCCCAAAGTCGAAGCAAAGCATTCGTCATCTACAATTTACATGCGAATCTATTTCATCAAGCTTTTCTAATAACAATGATAATAATAATAATAATAATAATAATAATAATAATAATAATAATAATAATAATAATAATAATAATAATAATAATAATAATAATAATAATAATAATAATAATAATAATAATAATAATAATAATAATAATAATAATAATAAAAATAATAATAATAATAGCAGAGCAATAAAATTTCTTGCAAATTCTAATATTACTTTTCCATTACTGCAGAGAGGTAGTGCTAATAATAATAATAATAAGAAAAGACTTATAGTGTTGCCAAGATATACTTTGCTTAGGTATCGAATAAAAGCAACTAACTATCAAATACCTTTTATTACTTTTCTCTTCCTTCCTTTTTCCACTCATATTTTCATGAATTCCTTTGACCTTTCCTGAGTGGTGTTCTCCTCCACCACTACTTCCCCTACTTCCGCTCGAACCTGGCAGGTCAGTCAGACTACAAAAACATACTTGTTTATTAGAACGATAATTTAATTCCTGCTTTAATAATATATATCATTCTCTATGGACGTATACAAACACACATACAGTTCTAAGTATCATTTTTTTATTATTATTATTATTTTTATTTATGCTCTTATTGGTTATAGTTAAAAATGAGAGAAACGGAGGGGCAGGCAAATATGTTTGGATGGTTTTTGGACTCACTCAGGTGGCCACTGTATATTTGATTCATTTTGAGTTTAAAAAAATTAGGAAAAATATAACTATTCAGTGGTCAAGTAATCTTATGGTGATTATGAATAATGCTTTTGTCTTTTTTTATTTTTTAGTTATTTTATTAATTATTTTAAAAATAATTAATAAAACTTAAAGTTTTAATTTTATATTTGCTCTTTTTACAATTTATTAGAAAATATTTTTGTTTAAGTTTGCATTTTTTTAGGGGCGGGGGAAGCACATTAATTAAATGAGGATCGAGTACAGTACTTTGCCCACACCTCGGATATTTAAAAAAAAAAAAATAAGTTAAAACTAAAATTACATATATTTTTTTTACCTTCTGCCAATCCTTCTTTTTTCCATTTCTTTATTTATGGAATCTGGAACCCTTCCTCTTTCTTCTTTGCTCTACAGGAGAAATTAATTAAAAAGAATTATTCTTAAGTAATTCAAGTTTTTAAACTTATATTTTTTATGTTATTCAATTATGGGAAAAATATAACTCCTTTTACCCTTTTTCTGAAGGCAGGAGATTCATTGCCGTGATTTGGATTAACCCATAACTGGGAATCTCCGATACGAGATGCAGACGTTCTTTGCTGAAAATTAATTGGTGGGTCAGGATGGCTTTGACTTTGAGCACTTCCTGTGTTTAAGGATATTCTTGTTTGTTGGAAACGAGCAGAACCGAGAGGAGATCGAGAGCTTCCGCTGAAGAAATAAGATTAATTTTAAACAAAAATATTACTAAATTTTTTATACTTAACACAACTAATATTAATATTTTAAATAAAAATTCTCAAAACAACAATAAACCTTTTTATATTTTCGAGTTTATTGATCAAGTCTTTCATTCTCTTTAGCCATCAACTCTTGGTCGTGAACCAAAGCGGCAGTTACCAACTGAAAAAAAAGACATAAATAAGGATTCAAACATACTTTCCGAATCTATTTAGTAAATATATGTGATAAGTGTAATTTATTAATAAAGATTTCAAAAGATAAATTCAATACTGCACCTGAAGTTCTTTATTTTCCTTTCGAACATTATCGTGTTCAACCATGTACCTCGTGACCAATGAAACAAGCTCTTGAGGGTCCAGAGATTTCAATTTTTCTTCATCAACGCGGAACGAAGGACGCCGCGATTCATGCATACCTTTACGAAGAGCTATGGGGATATAATAAAAATAATAACATAAGTAAAATACTAACATACTTATAAATCAATTAAAGTACGCGTATCAACTTACCATCAGACCCTGAATTTCCTACTGTAGCAGCCAATGCTAAAGCTGCTGATCTTGCTGCTGATGCAGAGTTTGCATTATTATCTTTCTGATGGAGTCCTGCGACGAGAGTTGACATTCCAGGAGGAGTAGTTACCGACGAACCAAGGTCCAGAAGCATTCGTAAATGATTGTTTTCTTCTTGCAGTTGATTACATTCACGTTGCAAAGCCAAAATCGCTTTCTCTTTTGGATCCTGAAGAAATAAAATATAATAAATAAATGAACAAATAAATAAATATTTATAAATAAATAAATAATTTTTTTTGTTTTTAAATGTTCGTAACTTCCTCACCATTATAATAATGGGTTTGGTCCTGATCCTTTTGGCTCTGGAGGCGTAGCGAAGAGTGTTGAGGGTCTCACTGAGGTTGTATTTCGCGGGAGAAACACAAGCAATCTAGGGACCACCACGAATGAAAAATAAAGTTTAATTTTTCAATTTATTTAATCTTCCAAAGTTATTAAATTTTTTCCTATTTAATTTCCATTACGTTTTTTCCTTTTTTTTTCATTATTTAAATTTAAACTAATTATATATTAAGAATTTGATGGCCAATGTTTTTATATAAATATAGATTTAAAGTTGCTGTAAAATAGAGAAAATAATATAATCTATTTGTAGTTTTAAGGAATAAAATTCTGCAAATGAATTCGATATGTTAAATAAGGTCACTTAATAGATGGTAAATAAATTTATTAAATTTAAATAAATTTAATAAATTTAAATAAATTTAACGACTGTAATAATAGATGACTAAAAGGATTTTTGAAATTTAGAATGGTTTTCAAACAGATCTTTATTCAAATTATTCGCTTTTTATTTTTTGCTTACCATTAATGTCACACCAGAGCCGGCAAGGCTGTCGGCTAAAAGTTTTGTTAGTTTACTGTCGCGATAAGGAATGTGACCTTCCTTTTTACGAGCATCCGAAAGAGCTGCTATGCACGTTCCTTTACGAATTAAGAAAAAGAAGAAGAACAAAGCGTGAATAATTTAAATAATAATTAAATTAACTTCTACGCAATACACAATGGAGGAAAATATTATTGTATCAACGTCATTCAGAAAAAAATTTAATACCAAAATACTAAGAGCTTCCATAATTTCGTATAAGAAAACTTATACTATCGATAGTACTAGTCCTTTTGGAATCAAAAGGATACTTTGATAAATACTATTACTATTACAGCTATAATCCCATCACTATTGCAATACTACTGCTACTATAATAATAATCCTATTTTCAAACATAATTCATCAACAATGGACACTCAATCTCCTTTCTTTCACGTTAATTTTCATCGCAGTCTATAATGACTTCTTTTTTTTAACAAGTGTCAAGTTTGGATTAATTATTCCGATCATCCACCACCCTCATCAACATGAGATTAAAAGTGGTTAACTTTCTTCTTGGTTTCTTGAAATTAAAGAGAATAGCTAATCTTTATCTTGTCATTCTTTTAGTCAGTGTCATCTTTCTTAGTATGTTCATGTTTCTCTTTTGTTGAGTTAAATTCATAGTTTAATTCAGTTCAGTTCTTCTGCAAGTTTCCCATTGGGGTTCATCTGTAGAACACTTAAAAAGCCTCTTATTATTCAATGGTATTCCCATCATCTACGATCTCTCAGGCGTAAACAGTTTTCCAGCAGTAGTTCTGACTATTAGGTTGTTTTCAAGATTTTCCTGCAGTTTCATTCTTAAAAATATTATCATTGGAATGTTAATTAAGGATACAAACGTACAAAGTTTCTAACTCACTCTCTTTCCCAATAAAAGCCACATCAGCATTTAATTTCTTTTTCCATTTTACTTTACATTATTATGTTGTCTACTTAAATTATCTTTACTTCTAAACATTTTCACCCAATTCTTCTCCCGGTGTTCTTAATTTTAATTAAGAATAACCTTCTTTAACAGTACATATTCATATTTCAAATAAAACATTCATTCAATTCATTCTTCCGGCCTTTCTCCAAATTTTGTTTATTTCTTTGGGTGTTAGATATTATTTGTTCTTATATATATATATATATATATATATATATATATATATATATATATATATATATATATATATATATATATATATATATATATATATATATATATATATATATATATATATATATATATATATATATACATAGTATGTATTGGTGTACGTGGGCGTGGGCGTGGGCGTGGGTGTGGGTGTGGATGTATTGTGTCTTTTTAGCTTACCTAAAACCATCAAGCTTTTATTAATATTATTTGCCTCCTCAAGCGTTTTTCCTTCGGAGTTCGTTTTCTTCGTCATTTCCGATCCTGCCAAGTCAACGAAGTTCAGTTTCCCATTTTTCGTTAACGTCACTCCTTCAGACTGCAACAACAGCAATAATAATAATAATAATAATAATAATAATAATAATAATAATAATAATAATAATAATAATAATAATAATAATAATAATAATAATAATATAATAATAATAATAATAATAATAATAATAATAATAATAGTAATAATAATAATAATAATAATAGTAATGATGATATATAATAATAATAATAATAATAATAATAATAATAATAATAATAATAATAATAATAATAATAATAATAATAATAATAATAATAATAATAATAATAATAATAATAATAATAATAATAATAATAATAATAATAATAATAATATTTATTCTTTATTCATTTTTCAGTTACAGAATTTATACAAACAAAAATCGTATACTTTATACTGTATTAATACAACACTGAAATAGGGCTTCAGGGGGGGACGAATTCGTCCTTTAATAATAATAATAATAATAATAATAATAATAATAATAATAATAATAATAATAATAATAATAATAATAATAATAATAATAAATAATAATAATAATAATAATAATAATAATAATAATAATAATAATAATAATAATAATAATAATAATAATAATAATAATAATAATAATAATAATAATACCTTTTGCTCTGAACAAATTTGAACCGTTAAAATAGTATGACTTCGCGATGAATATTCGTTCATGTTATGTGACGCAACTGCTCGATTGCGCAAACCTAAAACAAATACAACACTTTATTTTCTATATTTTATTTTATAGAATCTGATATATATATATATATATATATATATATATATATATATATATATATATATATATATATATATATATATATATATATATATATATATATATATATATATATATATATATATATATATATATATATATATATATATATATATATATATATATATATATATATATATATATATATATATATATATATATGTGTATGTGTGTGTAGTGTGTGTGTGTGTGTGTGTGTGTGTGAAGCTTAGGGCAATTCTTAAGATCAGGTGGGCCACCTCAAAATGAATGATATAACGATATTAGAATCGAATATTCAATAAAAATTAATCCGTAAACAAATTCACCTCACACCACTCATGGGTGTGAGGTGAATCTGAGGTGAGGGGGAGGGAGGAGCTTCCGTAGACAAATGTTAGTGTGCCATGCATTCATCATTTGTCTACGGGGGGCTGTGTCCTCTGTATCCCACGATCTCGTGAGTGGTGGAGATTTTATCAAATTCAATTTTTATATCTATATATTTTTCATTATTTGGGGGGGGGGTTGCTTAGTTGATCTTAAGAATTACCGAAGTTTGAGTTAAAACTGTTTTCGTTAAATGTTACTTTTGAATAATTTCAATCTTATATAATATTTGCTTATGTGAGAGTGCATTGAAATATTTTTAAATTGCTTTACAAAATAATAACCTTTAAAAGGTATGATGATATTTTTAAGCTAAATGTGTGATGTTAAATGTTTTTATGTTTTTTAAAGTTGGAAAAAGAAACATTTTGGAGCCCAAACACTTAAACCCACCCACAAAAGGGGGTGTGCGTGTCTTTCTCCTTCTTACCTTCTTCGAGAACTGCCAAAAGGTCGTCCAGTTCGTAACATTCGATAGCAAAAAGGTTTTCAACGAAAAATCCTCGTGCCTTTTTGCTCCACCGAACTTGAAGAGGTTTCGCGTTCGTTCCAATATTTAACAAATCGATTACCTGAACAGAAACAAAGGAAAGTAACCTTAAGTTAAATGGATTCGAGTCCATTAGAAGGCCATTAAATTATAAACAATAACTTTTAGGGGAATTGTTGCAAAAATACTCTTTGCATATCAATATAAAAAATCCAAGCGTTCTTAAAAAGGGAAGAAATTAACTGCACGAATATGTTCTTATAAAAAAAAAAAAAAAAAAAAAAAAAAAAAAAAAAAATTGCAGAATAAAACAACTGATTTTCAATCCTATTTACAATAATAAAAAATCGGAGATTTCAAGCAGATATAGATAACAGATTATAGCAGCTTATTATTGTTGAAATCTAGTTCGTTAAACCCTTACTTAAAGTATAGCTGGTCGACTCACCAGTGCGGTGTGCGATGCGCACACTTTGATGCAGTAAGGTGTGATGCTATACATATTTTCAGAATTCTGGGGTTAAAAATAAAGGTGTGGTATGGAGTTATATATAGTTTTTTGTTCTTAATTTGCAGTACTGTGCAATGCGATGCGGTGTGATGCGGTTCATTGCGATGCGGTGCGATGCGGTTCATTGCGATGCGGTGCGGTGAGGTGCGGTGCGGTGTGGTGCTGCTATACTCGCCATAAAAATTCAAAAATAAATCTTTTTTTAAATGTTTCTTATGTATGCGTCATCAGACCATTATTATTATACAATCAAAAATGATTTTCTTGCCAAATAATTCGGTAAAGCATTCAGTAAATGCCCTTCTAAAAACAAACTAATTTCAATTTCATCAAGTGCGACATTACTCCCTAATAACAAATAAAAGGACACCAACCTTTTCATTGTAAATTTCTAAAAAGGAAGCTTTTATAGTAAATTCTCTGTCCTCAAAAGTCGCTAACTGGTTAAATAAGTAGACAAAAGATCTAAAAATTAGGCCATGATCTTCGGAAAACAAATCAGGAGACTTCCCAGCAAACTGATAATATATATATATATATATATATATATATATATATATATATATATATATATATATATATATATATATATATATATATATATATATATATATATATATATATATGACGAAAATTATTGAAATCATTTAATTCAGAACGTTTCGGGCTACACACGCCCATCATCAGTTATTATAAATTACTTTATGCAATATTAAGAATTATTTACAATAAAATTAATTAAATTATTAATATATATAGTTAAAAAAATATTAAAAGATAATAAAATAAAAAAAAATATTTAAATATTATTAAAATAACATTAATTAAAAAAAAAAGGTAATTAAATAAAAAAAAAGAATAAAATATTACCTGCTTCATAGTGGCATTTCAGTTAAGAATGTGAGAAATTAGAAAAAAAAACATTCATTTATATATATACACAAAAATATTAGTTAGTTGATAAATAAATAATAAAGTAAATAAAAAAAATTAAAACATTTTTAAAATCAAAGTAAATCAAATTGATTAAAACAATAAATTAACAAAATTTATTTAAAAAAAAAAAATCAAATATTAAAAATTATTGAATCCAAAACGGTGGTTTTTATTTGTTTTATATATATATATATATATATATATATATATATATATATATATATATATATATATATATATATATATATATATATATATATATATATATATATATATATATATATATATATATATATATATATATATATATATATATATATATATATTATATATATATATATATATTATATATATATATATATATATATATATATATATATATATATATATATATATATATATATATATATATATATATATATATATATATATATATATATATATATATATATATATATATATATATATATATATATATATATATATATATATATATATATATATATATATATATATATATATATATATATATATATATATATATATATATATATATATATATATATATATATATATATATATATATATATATATATATATATATATATATATATATATATATATATATATATATATACATATATCTTACATTTGTGGGGGCCCTGTTAGTGTGTGAGTTTTTCCTGACCCCGTTTGACCATAACAAAAAATTGTGCAAGAAAAACCGTCGATAGCCATGTCGATAAGTCTCTTCGCTCCTGAATGTTCTATGATGTCTTCTTGTGTTGCCTCGGGTTCGAATACCACGTTGTACGTAAAGACTTTGGGTTTATTCACAGCTTGTCCGTTCA
>SEYY01020193.1:257500-260000 GCA_009176605.1 Armadillidium nasatum
ATGATGATACTAATTGGTAATTTGTGTTGTAAACTTTGATGGTTGTATTAAAATTCAGCACAACTTTGATAAACTTATTGCCTTTGAGGAGAAGTTGCAAACGGAGAACTAAGGTACTTCACATAGGCAACTCGAATAATGATTTTAATTATGATATAAACAAGAAAGGACTTGAATATTGTTATTAGTAGCAATTTGAAACTGTACAAGCAATGTTTGGAGTTTAGAAATAGTGCTAAAAATATTAGGAAAAAACCATAATGTTGGTTTTATGAATTTAAGAATAAAGAAATAATGATGAAGCCCTCTGACGTAATTTGGCTAGACGTTTGATTTACTGTTATGCAAAAGTTTGGACGTTTTACCTAGGAAAGTGGTTTGATAGAACTTAAAATTCCAAGAATAACTTGTGGTTTTGAAAGTGATAGCTATGAGATGAGAATGAAAGTAACTGGGCAACTTTTCTACGAAATGATTTTTTAGAGGGAATAGGATTTATGTGTATAAAATATTTTCATCTCTGAACAAAACTAAGGGGTGTAAATTCTTCAGAAACTGACCATGACAGGAGAACTTGAAGTCATAATAAGAAAATAAAATTGAAGCAATTTTCTGGATTTCAGAACACTTCCCCATCAACAAAATATTTAATATGTGGAATTGTTTGTTTTAGGATGAAATAGTTAGTAGTTCACTTGCAATTATAAAAAAACAAATAGTTTGGATACGCACATTAATGTTTTGATAAGGCTTTTTTCTTTATTTTTTTTTTAATATTTCTGCATTAACGGGTTCTAGTCTTGGGTTTTATCCTAAATGTATTAGAATGAACACAAAAGGCAAATCTAAATCTGTTTTAGTTATTTCACATAATTATTGCTGCATGAAGAAAGAAAATAAGTTTTTTTAGAAGATGCAGTCACCATTCACCATAAACGTAAACCATTTTAGAGTAAGAAACATATGGCTTTACCATATCATAAACGTTTTAAGTGAAAAAGAGTTGTCAAAGTAGGGAAAAAAAATTTATATTCAATTTTTATTTCTCTCTCTTTCTCTCTCACTATATATATATATATATATATATATATATATATATATATATATATATATATATATATATATATATATATATATATATATATATATATATATATATATATATATATATATATATATATATATATATATATATATATATATATATATATATATATATATATATATATATATATATATATATATATATATAATATATATATATATATATATATATATATAATATATATATATATATAATATATAAGCAAGGTTGTATAAATTTTGAATTTTTGCTTGGTATTTTGATAAGCCAGAAATATGTGTATAAGCACTCGTAGATCAATGAAGTGAAAGTAGCAAATTGTTTAAAGTTTATGATTCGTCTCTTCTCTAACTATAAGTATGTATCGATATACAAACTCTTGTGAAGATGTTTTGACTCGCAAAGCAATTTACATGGTAAGGATTTAAATATTGTCATAATTTGGTTACTTTACATTATTCACTTAAAACCTGAGGTAAGGCAAGTATGTTCACATCCGTTTCAACATTGACTAAAACTATAAAGGCAATAGATGCAGCAGATTTTGGAGTTAGGAAGGTTTTCTGTTCTAAAGGCGATTTCTCAGAGAGGATAAAAAAAGCAAGTTTACAAAAATATGAACATCTCTCGATAAAACTGAGATCAATAAATTCTTTACAGTAGATTTTGGAAAGGAGATCAGTGGCATGATGAGAAAGCTAAAAAGAAATCATGCCATCTTAATGCAAAAAATACTCTTTCAGCAATAGAGTTGTCAATTTCTGGAATGATTTGCAGCAATAAACTGTCGATTGAGATTCACTTACAACCCTTTAAAAAGGACTAGCTAGAAATATAGATGGTCTGGGTATCATATGGTATATCATTACTGAGACTAACTGGTGGGTTGTCAGTTAGATATTAAACTTCCCTGCAAAGGGTAAATATTACTAATGTCTAATCAAAGGACTTGCAATGTATAATTAATATATACTGTGGCCATAGATAAATTTACGATAATTCTCTTATGCATTATCTTTTACTTAGTGAATATAAATGGCAAACCTTTTGGTGTACCTACCTGACCTTGAAGGTTTAGTATATATAACACGTAATTTGGTTCGTGTATTTTGCATATTGCATGTGTATTTGGATTAGGCAAATTTATCCACTTTAGTTTAATTTGGACAGCCTTGACAGGCCCTTATGGCTTCCTACTCTCTATTATTCTTAAGTTCTTATGGTACTATTTTGCACATAATACACACACACACACACACATATATATATATATATATATATATATATATATATATATATATATATATATATATATATATATATATATATATATATATATATAAAAGCCAAGGTCTGTGACAGAATAATTATAATAAAAAGTTAGGAGGCACCTTTGTGACAAAGTGAGTGCCTAAA
>SEYY01020193.1:270000-273340 GCA_009176605.1 Armadillidium nasatum
TATATATATATATATATATATATATATATATATATATATATATATATATATATATATATATATATATAATATATTCAAATTACAAACACACAAACACACACATCAAAACAAACACTCACGTTTACTGCTTTAAAAAAAATTATATATATATATAATATATATATATATATATATATATATATATATATATATATATATATATATATATATATATATATATAATATATATATATATATATATATATATAATATATATATATATATATATATATATTATATAATATAATGACTCGAACCTAAATTCTTCTTCTCATTTCAAGGTGCTCCCTCTTTTGAATCTAGAGTTGCCTCTCGTCTTCATCTTTCCGACTCCATTTTTGCTGATCTGAATGGAATTATCCAGTGGGGTCGTCTCAACCTTGTGAAATTCAAATCTTTAAAAACTCAACTTCTTAAAATCTCACTCTCAAAGACACCTCCTAACTTCGGTTTCTTTCGATAATTCTCACGTCTCTCCTGTTGACAGTATAAACATATTTGCCCTTCAGATAAAGAAAAAAAAATATCTTGGAAACCTCACATCACAATGGTTGCTAGGACTGCCTCAAAGAAGCTGGAAGTTCTGTTTAGACTGCGAGAATTCTTTACTTCTTCGCAGTTACTCCAATTATACAAGGGCCTTCTCCGCCCTTTGTATGGAGTACTGCTCTCAAATTTGGGGTGGCTCAGGTTTCACCCGTCTTTTGATAGGATTGAGTCAAAGGCTAAAAGACCTATAAACTGTTCCGCTCTTTATAATTCACTTGACCCTTTATCTTTGCGACGTTACGTTAATGCCTTATCTCTCTTCAATAAGTATTACAGCGGCAAATGCTCGAGGGAACTGTCCACTCGTATACCTCCGTCTTTACGACGGTCCCGTAGCACCGTAGGGGCGCATTATATGCACATAAATTTTGAGTGAACTCCAGAATTGTCCTCTGTGGTGCCTCCTTATTTGGAGCCACCTCTGTACTGTGGAGTTTTCTCCCATCTTCTGTGTTTCCTGCCGAAGTTAATCTCAATTACTTTAAAGCCCACGTCTGTGCTGTCCTACGAAATTTGCGTTAGGTGGGACTTGTAGGATTTTTCTTATTCTCTTATTGATCAAACACTCCCTCCTTAAATAGGGCTCTGCCGTGAACAGTGGTGATGTACAGTACAGTAATATATATATATATATATATATATATATATATATATATATATATAATATATATATATATATATATATATATATATATATATATATATATATATATATATATATATATATAATATATATATATATACGCATTTCAAATTGGGGCAGAGAAAACATGGTCGTTTTCAATGCCTCAAAAACTCACTTCCTCCATCTCTCTACTCGAAACAATCTTCCACACAACTATGATATCTTCTTAGAAACCCACAACTCAACCTTCATCCCTCTTTAATATTCTTGGTGTTTCTTTTTCTCGTGATCTTTCTTGGAAAGATCACATTACTTCTCTTTCTAAACAAGCTTCTAAGAGGTTGGGTGTTCTGAGGTACCTTCCGAACTTCACACTACCCCAGTTGCTTTCTTTTTATAGAGGTATTGTTCGCCCCCTGTATGGAGTACGTCTCACACATCTGGGGTGGTTCCACTCACACAGCTCTCCTTGAAAAGGTAAAGTCTAGTGCTTTTCGTTATGACCTCTCCTACTCTCACTGAATTATATATACCTCCTCCTTTGAGAAGAGCTCGTGCGACACGTCTTTTTACACAGTCTCATCCTTTCTCTTTTCAACTCTCTGACACCAGACTTAACCGCTATGCTCAATCTTACATTTACTCTACTGGTAAAGTCTGGAACACACTCCCTTCATCTATTTTCCCAATTTCCTATGACTTACACACCTTCAAACACCGTGTCTAGGGACATGTCAGTCTTTAATCTGACCAGGATCCCGATTTGCTCCTTTCTCTGGTGGAAATTTGGTAGGTCTCTGGCCTTTGCTCACCAGAGGTAAAATAAAAAGTAAAAAATAATATAATATATATATATATATATATATATATATATATATATATATATATATATATATATATATATATATATATATATATATATATATATATATATATATATATATATATATATTGCGTGCGTGCGTGTGTGTGTGTGTGTGTGTGTGTGTGTGTGTGGGTGTGTGTGGGTGTGTGGGTGAATCCGGCAACTTTCGGATTCGAGTCCGAATCCGAATCGGCATTTTTAAAACCCTTGAATCCGAATCCGAATGCATAAAAAAAAACTCGAATCCGAATCCGATCGGATTCGAACTGTTACTAATAATTTTTTTACAAAACTTAGAGGGAGCGAACAATTTTTTTTTTTCTTTATGGGATAAAATATTTAATCTTAAAGGCACCACCATCAAATTTTGGGAATGTTAATTTTTGGGCGAGTTACGAATTTTTTGCATTCCTGTAAAATTTCTATAGAGCCAAAATTTTGGCACTTCAGTGGCACTCCTTATTTTACATTCAAATTTTTTTGGGAGGCCGATCAAGCCCAAATTTTCAGAGACACTGCAGGAAGAACATATCTAAAATATTATCGGACACTCTATTTTGAATAAAGTCCCTAAAAAAAAAATAGTCAAAATTGTTTCTACAAAATTTTTGAAAAAAAAAAAATTCATTTTTCAAAGTGTTTTCAAATTATTTTGCTCGTACCTATTTTCTAGAAATATATTTCAAAAACTTGTTTGAAAATAAATTGAAGACAAGGTCTTTATGGAGTCTTGAATAATTTATTTGAGAGAAATTTTTTATACGTATCTCAAGAAAAACATTATAGCCAAAATATATTTTCAAAAATTTGAAAACATTAAAAAGATTTTTTTTTTTTTTTTTTCAAAAATTTTTTTAGTCAACCTTTATCTAGGGATACATATTAACGAACCTGAACACTATTTGTTAAGACAAGGTTTTTCTACAGTGCTCCTGATAATTTGGGCTTGATTGATAAAACGACAAAACGTCATTAAAAATATATATATATATATATATATATATATATATATATATATATATATATATATATACCGGAAGATCTGTGATCTCTGAAACTATTGATACTACTGAAATTTTACACGAGTGTAAAAATGCGTAAGTCGGCCAATTATGAGCCGTCTCAAAATTGTACGTTGGTATATTCAAAACTACCATTTTTTTATACTTTTTTGGGATGAAAATTTCAAGCCAAATCCATGTGTGCATGAATTCCCGAATCCGAATCAGACACCTTCGAATTCGAATCCGAATCCGGTTTTG
>SEYY01020194.1:2500-5000 GCA_009176605.1 Armadillidium nasatum
AATATGCACAAAAAAAAAATAGTGACCATTAAGCAACTCATAGTAAATGAATTAAATTCTTATTTTACAACCATAGGAGCTATAATAATAGTTATAATAATAATTATAATAATTATTATTATAATTATAAACTGTTAGTTTTCAGATATTTGAATGTTATTATTGTTGGTCATTACGTATTACTGTTATTTTCATTATAATAATAATAATAATAATAATAATAATAATAATAATAATAATAATAATAATAAATATATAATAATATTATATTTTATTATTATTATTATTATTATTATTATTATTATTATTATTATCATTATTATTATTGTTATTATTATTATTATTATTGTTATTATTGTTGTTATTCTTATTATTTCTATTATTTGCTATCTTCATTATTGTAATAACTATTAGTTCCCAGATATTTCAATGTTATTATTGTTGGTCATTACTTTTTACTGTTACTTTCATTATTATCTTTAAGGAGTTATTTTAGGCTAAGATTATGGCTTAAAAAAGAAGGATTTAAGCATCCAATGTTTGTTTCTTAGTTATAAATTTCATTTCAAAAATGATTCATATTAATTTTGCATCATTTATTGGGCTCAAAGAACGAATTCGTCCCCCAAGAAGCCCATTTCAGTAATGTATTAATATATATAAAGAATACGATTTTTGTTTGCACAACTTTGTAACAGGAAAATAAATAAAAATTAAAGATTAAAGATTGTTATTATATTATTATTATTATTATTATTATTATTATTATTATTATTATTATTATTATTATTATTATTATTATTATTATTATTAATATTATAATTTTTGCTATTTTTGTTATATTACCTTTTATTGTCTTTATTATTGTTTATTATCATTCTTATTATATAATTAATTAAGTAACATTATAATAATTATATTATATTATTATTATTATTATTATTATATTATTATTATTATTTATTTATAATATTATAATTTTTTTTTTTTATTTTTTTTTTTTTTTTTTTTTTTTTTTTTTTTTTTTTTTTTTTTTTTTTATTATTATTATTATTATTATTATTATTATTATTATTATTATTATTATTATATTATTATAATATTATAATTTTTTGTTATTTTTGTTATATTACCTTTTATTGTCTTTATTATTGTTATTATCATTCTTATTATATAATAATATAATTAATTAATTATTATTATTATATTATTATTATATTATATATTATTTTATTTATTATTATTATTAAAGTATTTTATTATTATTATGATTATTTATTATTATTATTATTATTATTATTATTTTTATTATTATTATAAATAACCTTGATATGATTATTATTATTATTATATTATTATTATTATTATTATTATTATTATTATTATTATTATTATTATTATTGTTATTATTATATTATTATTATTATTGTAATTATTATTATTATTATTAGTATTAGTATTATTATTACTATATATTTTAGTTTGTAATTAGATATTAAGACACTAATTTTAGCTTTATTTTTATTACTGCTTGAAATATATTTATCATCAAGACCAACTGAGAAAATTAAATAATAAAAGTTTTATTCCATGTGTCAAAGTACCAAACTTTCCATTTAATGCATTTTGTAACATTTTTAAAATTTTAAATAATTAAATTTTACTATTATTATTATTGTTATTATATTATATATATATATATATATATATATATATATATATATATATATATATATATATATATATATATATATATATATATATATATATATATATATATATATATATGTACTGAAGAGCAAAATAAATGTACCACTTGAACAAACGTCAATAGGAGGATACCAAACATATAAAATTGTAAGTACTAATTTCTAATATACAGCACATGGTTATATATAATGAGGATAATGTGATGCCCTACCATGGGATCCCCGGGAACTTGGGAGAAGGTGCGGTGCAAACCCGAAGGGTGTGTGTGCATTGCACCTGTTCCTAGCCGTCAGTACCTTTGTGGCATTCCCTTGCACGTATGAGAGCTAAACACCGTTGATTCATGCTAGAAATGAGGTCCTGGATGGTTTCCTCTGGCAGTTCCTTTCATAGGCATACAATCGTTTGTCACAGGTCGATAAGGCCGTTTGGATAGTGCTGTAGCTGTCGCAGCCGGCTTTTCAGTGTGTGTCCCACAGATGCCCGATGGGGTTTAGGTAGGGATTATCCTCTGACCATTACAATATTATAATATTATAATATTATAATGTTCGGATTCCTACCGTGCTGAGGTAATCACAAACACACCTGGCTACATGCGGTCTGGCGTTATCCTGCATGAGAACGAAGGTTTCACCGATTAGGGGTCAAAAGGTATGACCTACGGTTCGAGTATTTTCATTATGTATCGTTACTTGGTTACGTACCCTGCATCGAAGACGTTTAACTCCGTGAGGGCGTGGAAAGATATACCACCCCAAACCAAAATTGACCCACCAACGAAGGGGAG
>SEYY01020194.1:10000-12500 GCA_009176605.1 Armadillidium nasatum
GTTATTCTTTAATATGAATTTTTTCTTTTTAGTTTTCAGATTACCCACACAAAATTAAAAACTGATTCCTCTCGCTTTAATTTTATCGTGATATCCTCACAATCTGAATTTGGTCTATAGAGAGAGAATAAAACGAAGAAACAATTTATCTTCTCTTCACAGCTATGATGAAAACCCACACAAGAATAACAATTAGACTTCAAGTAGAATTACAGATTATCATTTACAATTAATGAAGCTAAAGCAAATAATTAACATTAACAAATTGCTTTGAAAATACCAAATATAAAATGTATCGAAAACAAAGAGAATGCAGTATACATATTGAATAATGAAAGATCACAGAACAAATATACTAATTTGAGTCACACTTTAAAACCACACTGAAACTCAAGCATCAGGCAAGCTCACACCACTTTTTCTACATTATATATATACATATATATATATATATATATATATATATATATATATATATATATATATATATATATATATATATATATATATATATATATATATATATATATATATATATATATATATATATACTATATATATATATATATATATATATATATATACATATATATAAATAAATATGATTGGCCGATAATTCTAACATTTAAAATTCAATATTTACTTATTTATTTCTTCGTGATCGAACGTTACAGTATTTCCAAGAAAGAAATTTTCAAGAATATTTAATATGTTTTTTTGTCGCCTTTGCTCTTTGTGTAAAATTTGATCGATAAATTTTATTAGAAAAAATATCATATATTTTAAAGAAATATTTTATGGGTAAATATTATAAATTCATCTATATATATATATATATATATATATATATATATATATATATATATATATATATATATATATATATATATATATATATATATATATATATATATATATATATATATATATATATATATATATATACTTTTAATTTAGTTAGGATTAAAATATCAATGTAAATTAGAATTAAAACCTATATAAATATACAAATGTAACTCAACCATAAACACTCACTACTACACCACTTGTGAATTTGGACAGGAGTTGGTAAAGGCCGAGAGGATCTCCCCGCCTGTCTTTCTTTCTCTCTCTGATTCTCTAAGTGACAAGACGTGTCTATTAGGTCTTCTGTTTATCTGTGTTCAAAAAGCCTAACATTAATTATACTTTGTATTAACATTTATTGGTGTCTTTGTAAAATATAATAAAAGCCATTAATTAACCACCAGGGGCCTACCATTTATTATATATATATATATATATATATATATATATATATATATATATATATATATATATATATATATAATATATATATATATATATATATATATATATATATATATATATATATATATATATATATATATATATATATATATATATAATATATATATATATATATATATATATATATATATATATATATATATATATATATATATATATATATATATATATATATATATATATATATATATATATATATATATATATATATATATATATATATATATATATATATATATATATATATATATATATATATATATATATAATATATATATATATTATATATATTATATATATATATATATATATATATATATATATATATATATATATATATATATATATATATATATATATATATATATATATATATATATATATATATATATATATATATATATATATATATATATATATATATATATTATATATATGATCTGACTGCTGTCGAACTCAGACGTGTTTGAAACAGCTGGGAAAGAAGAATAGAGAAGAGCCAGAGAGAGGATTGGAAGGTTGTCGGGTCTTCTGACGAAGTGTTGAAGTTATTTTCGTCTGAAGAAAGAAAAGAATAGATTGAATGCCAGAATCCAGATTATTATTTAGAAGTAATTGAAAAATTTTATTAGTCGAAGAAAATATCTAAAAATTTAATTGAATTTAACATTTGGAATTAAAGTAAGTTGAAGCAAAATTAATATTTAAACTATCAAGAGGAGCAACAAACTTTTCGAAAGAGGTCTTTTAGTAATTTTAAATCAAAATCATATGTGAAGCAACAAAATTTTAAATTGAAACTTCTAGATAACTTCTGGTAGAAAAGGATTGGGATTTCGACGTAGTCAGGAACAAATGAGGAATAATTCTTCGCCTGGTGCTAGAGGCTGGGAACCTTTTAAACCAATTTTTTTTTCTTCCCAAGTACGGCTGCAGGAATATGAAGTTAATTGACGCAAGAAGTGTGGTATTGGAGAAACGGATCTCTGATCTTTCTCATATTTCATACTGGGCCAGAGAAAATATAGTCATTTTCACTGTCTCAAAAACTCAGTTCCTCCATCTTTCTACTCGACATACCCTTCCACACAACTATGACATCCTCGGAAACACACAAATAAAATCTTCATATGTGGATCTTTTTCTCGTAATAGTTCTTGGAAAGATAACATTACCTCTCTTTCTAAAC
>SEYY01020194.1:17500-20000 GCA_009176605.1 Armadillidium nasatum
AAATCAAAGCTTTGTGCCAGACTCTATCGAAGGCTTTCGATATGTCTAGCGCCACAGCGAAAGACTCACCGAAACCCCGGAGAGCGGAGGACCAAGAGTCAGAAAGTAGGGAAAGAAGATCACCAGTAGAACGCTCTTTACGAAAACCATATTAGCGATCAGAGATAAGATTAGAAGATTTGAGATGTTTCCAAATCTTCCTGTTAAGGATAGATTCGAAAACTTTAGAAAGAATGGAGGTTAAAGAAATTGGACGATAGTTAGAGGGTTGAGAGGGGTCCCCCTTCTTCGGCACAGGCTGAATGAGTGCACGTTTCCAGCAAGATGGGAAGGTAGAAGTAGAAAGGCAAAGACGAAATAGTTTGCCAAGGCAGGGTGCAAGGTCGGAAGCACAAGTTTTGAGAACCGCAGGAGGAATACCATCAAGACCATCAAAGTATTAAGCTCATAGAGAGCAGAAATGACATCTTTAGAAGAAATTATAATTAGGCATAAATGAGTTGGAGGGGGTTGAAGGAGGAGGAATAGCTCCGGAATCGTCTAAGGTTGAATTAGAGGCAAAAGTTTGAGCGAAGAGTTCAGCTTTAGTAGAAGGTAAAATGGCAGCTGTACCATCAGAAGAAACTAGAGGAGGGAAAGAGGAAGAAGCAAAGTTAGAGTTGACATTTTTTCCAAAATGCCAGAAGGGGCGAGACGAAGAGTAACCAGAAAGATTATTGCATTTGCGACGAAGAAAAGAGTTTATGGAATCTCGAAGAATAGATTTTGCACGATTCCGGGATGAAATTTAAGTTGAATGGGTTTGAGGAGTTTGAAAACGACGGTAATCTCTGAAGGCAGCGTCACTGCGGCGGATAGCGCGAGAACAAGTAGAGTTAAACCAAGGTTTGTTAGGTTTAGTAGAAGGGAAAGAATATGGAATGTTCGCCTCCATGCCAGAGAGAATCACCTAAGTTATGCTCTCAGCACACTCCGGGGGATCCCTCCCACGAAAGCAATAATCAATCCATGGGAAATCAGAGAAGTACAACCACAAGTCAGACCAGCTAGCAGCACCGAAGTGTCACAAACGTCTCCTCGCCGAAGGCAGGGGTCGTTCTTGTAGAAGACTTGAAGAGACAGAACATGATACGGAGTTAAAAAAAAAAAAAAAAAAAAGGTGATCGGATGAACCCAGAGAAAGAAAGAGTTTAACAGAATAAAGAGAAGGATAAGAGGTTAAGAAAAGATCAAGTATGTTGAGTTCATCATCAAGGCGATCAAAGATACGGGTAGGGAGTTGCACCAACTGCTCAAGGTTGTTCTGGATAGAAAAGTTGAAGGCGAGTTCACCGGCTGGATCATGAAAACTAGATGAAAACCATTGGCGGTGGTGAACATTGAAAGCACCTAAAATGATGATTTCAGAGAAAGGAGAAGAAGATAGAATGTCCTCTATCTCGGAGTTTAAATTGTCGAAGAATTTATTATAGTCAGTAGAATTAGGAGATAAATAGACAGAACAAATAAATTTAGTAGTAGAATTGCAAGAGAGCTTAAGCCATAAGGTAGAAAATTCAGGAGACACCAAATTAGAGACACGAGAGCAAATAACATTGTTGCGCACATATGCGCAACAACCGCATTTGGCTGAAAATTGAGGATATAGACAGTAGGAGGTAACAGATTAAGGTTTCCTGTCAGCACACTCATGCACCTGAATTTCTGTTAGAAAATAGAGATGAGGTTTAGAAGAAGAGAGATGGTGTTCGACAAAGGAGAAATTAGAAAAAAGAATGTTGCAGAAATTAATGAAAAAAGAAGACCGTGCACTGGAGCAAGCCGGACGCCGGGTCATGGCGGCACCATCCTCATCATAGGAGGCCACCAACCCCCAAGTGATGATGGGATGAGGGGTGGATGAGGGGCATTCTTTGGATTCATCCCCCTAAGCATCTCCGAGGCAGATGTGAGTTTTGCTATTTTGAGATTTGTTTTGTTTTATAAAGGTAATGTAAAAGTAAGCGCTTGTAAAATGTGGGAACATGTGAAGAATTGGGGTGGAGAGGTAGTTGGAGCATAGACACTCCAGTGTGAGGCGGAGGTACACTAGAGACCCCCTGAGAAGGTGAAACGCGAAAATGAACGAAAATGGCAACGGAGTGAAACGGAATGGTCTAGCCCATCCTATCACTCCGTGGGTTATGTCCAATGGAGGGTACTTGCATCGCTACGGAAGGCGCTTCGCCCTCACCCTATATATATATATAATATATATATATATATATATATATATATATATATATATATATATATATATATATATATATATATATATATATATATATATATATATATATATATGCTTATTATTTGCTTCATTTGTATATGTCGGTGCGGTGCGGTGCGTGGTGCGCTGATTTCGGTGCGGTGCGGTGCGGTGCGGTGCGGTGCGGAGCACAGCATTTTGCTTCCGGTGCGGTGTGGTGCGCAATGTTGGTGCGGTGCGGTGCACGACGAC
>SEYY01020194.1:25000-27500 GCA_009176605.1 Armadillidium nasatum
ATTATTTTAAATGAAAAAAAATTAACATTTATTTTTGATGCATTACTCAAATAATTAATTTTATATTTTTAGTTACTTCAAATGTACTTGTTCACTTTTCAATTTTATTTCATCTTTAAAAATAAATTCTCCTGTCAAAATATTTCTTCAGATTTCAACACAAATTCTTCTTAACTTTGTTCCTTCTTCGATTAACTTCTCGTTTCTCTTTTATTTTCTTTCTTTCTGATGTTCTTCCGACTTTATTAGACAACGTCTCTCTCTCTCTCTCTCTCTCTCTCTCTCTCTCTCTCTCTCTCTCTCTCTCTCTCTCTCTCTCTCTCTATATATATATATATATATATATATATATATATATATATATATATATATATATATATATATATATATATATATATATATATATATATATATATATATATATATATATATATATATATATATATATATATATATATATATATATATATATATATATATATATATATATATATATATATATATATATATATATATATATATATATATATATTTATAAACCTAGGCCTTCAATTTGTAGAAAAACTGCCAGTGAAAATGTGAAGACATGATTTGGCATTAAAAAGAGAAAATAAAAATAAAAGAACGTTCATTGCGGAAGCTTTTTCTTATCATCATTAAGAGGTATTGTAAGGAAGTCACTTGCAGACTTTTTTTTCAACAAATTTTTCAACAAATACAATTTTTCTTTTTTCTTTTTTCTTTTTTATCTTTTGTTGTTGTTTTTTTTTCTTTTTTATCCATGTGTGAAAAAAAGAATTATTGTTTGTAGGATTGTAATTTGAAATACGGAAATTACTTCTATTACTTCTAAATACGAAATAAATTCTTAATGGCAACATTAAACAAAGAACAAAATTGTATTTCCATTTAAATGAAATTTAATGTATTGCCATTGTATGTCGAACATTTATTTATTATTATATAACAAATTTAACACTTAGTATCTTGAAAGCCATAGTTTAATTTAATATAAAATTTTTCACTGTCTAAAAGTGCTTTTACAAGTGAATAAGCAAACTTTGTTCAGAACATAAGCGACCATATAGATGCAAAATGTGATCTTATAACATTGCTCATATAGGAAAAATGAAGCTGACGAATTTGATTGATTATATATTAAAAAGAAAAAATAATAATAATAACAAAAAAAAAACCTACTTCAAATTTTCTTTTGTAGTTTCAGAGACCCTCATTGAAAAGAATTTAGATGGATAGTGACTGATCGATTTTAGTTATGAAGAAAATATATTAGAAAAATATTTATGTTTTTTTTTTTTACAATGCATTGAATAAAAAATGTAAATAATATAATAATTTTAAAGGCAATATGTTGTATAATAGTGTTTTTATTTGCTTCATTTTTTACTTTTAACCGACAATATAATATATATATATATATATATATATATATATATATATATATATATATATATATATATATATATATATATATATATATATATATATATATAATATATATACACGAGTATGTGTGTATGTGTGTGTGCACGCGTACCAGAGTGTGCACATACTCTGTTTTTAAAACTTGGCGCTTTTCGAACAATCTCCGGAACTACTTATCACTGAGAAGTGATCGGCATTAGCGGATATTGAAGCCGGAAGTGCGAAGGAGAGGGAGGGAGGAGACCTTCAACTTCACGAGGGAATGAAGGAGGGATGTGAAAGGAAGGAGAAGGGTTTGGGGGAGTTTTCGAAGCATTTTAGGACTAACTGAAGTGACCCTAGGAATGCGAAAAGATTGGTAATGCTGTAATTTCAAGGGAGCCTAACTTTGGTCTATTTATCATTAACTCATGTATATATATATATATATATATATATATATATATATATATATATATATATATATATATATATATATATATATATATATATATATATTATATATATATATATATATATATAATATATATATATATATATATATATATATATATATATATATATATATATATATATATATATATATATATATATATTATATATATATATATATATATATATATATATATATATATATATATATATATATATATATATATTATATATATATATATATATATATATATATATATATATATATATATATATATATATATAATATATATATATATATATATATATATATATATATATATATATATAATATATATATATATATATATATATATATATATATATATATATATATATATATATATATATATATATATATGTGGTAATGGTTTCATGAATACATAAAAAAGCAATTATTTCTTAGTTCAGTTGCAATGCTGAAAAATAGATAAATAAATAATAAAAAAAAAAACAACTTTCGATGAAAACTTTTAATTTTCATTTACTTTCGATATGAAAGTAATTTATTTTTTTTTCATTATTTTGTTATTATTATTATTATTATTATTATTATTATTATTTATTATTATTATTATTATTA
>SEYY01020194.1:45000-50000 GCA_009176605.1 Armadillidium nasatum
TGGAGGAGGTATGCGACGAGAGAGTTCAGAAGAGCAGTGTCCATTGTAATAGCGATAGTAGAGAGAGAGTGACGCAACATTTCGACGGGCAGAAAGAGATTGGAGAGAATTAATGAGAGCAAGAGAATTGATAAGGCGAAAAGCTCTAGACTCCACCTTTTCCAGGAGAGCTGTGTGTGTGGAACCACCCCAGATGTGTGACGCATACTCCATACAGGGGCGAACAACACCCCTATACAGAGCAAGCAACTGGGGTGGTGTGAAGAAATACTGAAGGCGCCTCGGAACACCCAACCTCTTAGAAGCTTGTTTAGAAAGAGAGGTAATGTGATCTTTCCAAGAAAGATCACGAGAAAAAGAAACACCGAGAATATTAAGGAGAGATGAAGGTTTGAGTTGCGTGTTTTCGAAGAAGATATCGTAGTTGTGTGGAAGATTGTGTCGAGTAGAGAGATGGAGGAATTGAGTTTTTGAGGCATTGAAAACGACCATGTTTTCTTTGCCCCAATTGGAAATGAGAGATAGATCAGAGGTTAGTTGCTCCAAGGCCACCCTCCTTGCCTCTATTAACTGTTTCTGGGAGGGGCGTCTTTCAAATTGAAAAGAGTAATGAAGGGTGGAGTCATCAGCATAGGAGTGGATATGGAGATGAAGTAATAGAGAGAAGGTCATTAATGAAAAACAGAAAAAGTGTTGGGGATAGGACAGATCCTTGAGGAACACCACTATTAATAGATTTATAGGATGAACGGTGGCCGTCTACAACAGCTGCTATAGAACGAACCCGAAAGGAAATCAGAGAGAAGGTCACAGAGAGAAGGATAGATTCCGAAAGAGGGAAGTTTGGAAATCAAAGCTTTGTGCCAGACTCTATCGAAAGCTTTCGATATGTCCAGCGCGACAGCAAAAGATTCACCGAAATGCCGAAGAGCTGAGGACCAAGAGTCAGAGAGAAGGGAAAGAAGATCACCAGTAGAGCGTTTCTTTCGAAAGCCATACTGGCGATCTGAGATAAGATTAGAAGAATTGAGATGTTTCCAAATCTTCCTGTTAAGGATAGATTCGAAAACTTTAGAAAGAACGGAGGTTAAATGAAATAGGACGATAGTTAGAGGGCTGAGAGGGGTCCCCCTTCTTCGGCACAGGCTGAATGAGCGCACGTTTCCAGCAAGAAGGGAAGGTTGAAGTAGAAAGACATAGACGAAATAGTTTACCAAGGCAGGGTGCAAGCTCGGAAGTACAAGTTTTGAGAACCACAGGAGGGATACCGTCAGGACCGTACGCCTTCTTAGTGTTAAGCTCAGAGAGAGCAGAAGTGACGTCTTTAGAAGAAATTACAATTTTAGGCATAAATGAGTTAGAGGGGGTTGAAGGAGTAGGAACAGCTCCGGAATCGTCTAAGGTTGAATTTAAGGCAAAAGTTTGAGCAAAGAGTTCAGCTTTAGAGGAAGGCAAAACGGCAGTTGTACCGTCAGAAGATACTAGAGGAGGGAAAGAGGAAGAAGCAAAGTTAGAGTTGACATTTTTTGCAAAATGCCAGAAAGGGCGAGAGGAAGAGGAGCCAGAAAGATTATTGCATTTGCGACGGAGAAAAGAGTTTTTAGTATCTCGAAGAATAGATTTTGCACGATTCCGGGATGAAATATAAGATGCATGAGATTCTGGAGTTTGAAGACGATGGTAGTCCCTGAAGGCAGCATCCCTGCGGCGGATAGCACGAGAACAAGCAGAGTTAAACCAAGGTTTATTAGGTTTAGTGGAAGGGAAAGAATATGGAATGTACGCCTCCATGCCAGAGAGAATCACCTCAGTTATGCGCTCAGCGCACTCCGAGGGACCCCTCCCACGGAAACAGTAATGATTCCATGGAAAATCAGAAAAGTACGACCGCAAGTCAGACCAGTTAGTGGCACCGAAATGCCAGAAACGTCTCCTCGCCGATGGCGGGGGCCGTTCTTGCGGAAGACTTGAAGAGACAGGACAAGATACGGAGATAAGAAGATGATCGGATGAACCCAGAGGAGGAAAGAGTTTAACAGAATAAGGAGAAGGATTAGAAGTTAGAAAAAGGTCTAGAATGTTGGGTTCATCACCAAGACGGTCAGGGATACGGGTAGGGAGTTGCACCAACTGCTCAAGGTTGTTCTGGATAGAAAATTGGAAGGCGAGTTCACCAGCTGGATCTTGGAAACTAGATGAAAGCCATTGGCGGTGGTGAACATTGAAATCACCTAATATGATGATTTCGGAGAAGGGAGAAGAAGAAAGAATGTGTTCTATTTTGGAGTTAAGATAGTCGAAGAATTTTGGATAGTCTGTAGAGTTAGGAGATAAGTAGACAGAACAGATAAATTTAGTTGTAGAATTGCAAGAAAGTTTAAGCCATAAGGTAGAGAATTCAGAAGACTCCAAATTAGAAACACGAGAACAGATAACATCGTTGCGCACATAAGCGCAACATCCGCCTTTGGATGAAAATTGAGGATAGAGACAGTAGGAGGAAACAGAGTAGTGGTTTGCTGTCAGAGCACTCAGACACCTGAGTTTCGGTTAAGAATAAGAAATGAGGTCTAGAAGAAGAGAGGTGGTGTTCGACAAAGGGGAAATTAGTAAAGAGACCACGAATGTTGCAGAAATTTATGAAAAAAGAAGATCGTGCACCAGGGCAAGTCGGCATAGAGGTCTTGGTGGCACCAACCCCATCACCGGAGGCCACCAACTCCCAAGTGGTGATGGGGGAAGGAGTGGATGAGGGGCATTCTTTGGATGCCGCCCCTCGTAGCATCTCCGAGGCAGTTCTTCGCTTCGCCATTTTTTTCTTGCATTTTAAAGGTAATGTAGGAGTAAGCGCTTGTAAATTTGTAGGAACGTGAGAAGGGAGTTGGGGGAAGGAGAAGTGGGAGCATAGACACTCCCATGTGGGACGAGGGTACACTAGAGACCCTCTGAGAAGGTGAAACGCGATAAAGGAGCGAACCAAAGGGCAACGGAGGGAAAGGGGAAGGTCTAGCCCACCCTATCACTCCGCGGTTATATATATATATATATATATATATATATATATATATATATATATATATATATATATATATATATATATATATATATATATATATATATATATATATATATATATATATATAATATATATATATATATATATATATATATATATATATATATATATATATATATATATATATATATATATATATATATATATATATATATATATATATATATATATATATATATATATATATATATATATATATATATATATATATATATATATATATATATTATATATATTTAAGCACATAAATATTAAATATATGCGTTGGTGTGTGTATGTATGTGCGTGAATGTATTTTAGTGTATTAAGAGGCAAACCCATAAGAAGGCTTAAAAACATATGTTTTAATGAAATATTTCTATTTCTTTCCGAAAGGGAATATAAATAATCGTCTTAAATTGTTCTGTCCTGATTTTGTTTATTAGAAAATAAAGAAAAAGACATTGCAACAAATTGACTTATTGAGAGCCTTTAAATTAGGCTTTATTTTTAGAAATTTATAATTTAATTGTTAAAATAATTTGTTTTAATATGAACATATTGCAAATATTATATATTTCAAATTATATATATATATATATATATATATATATATATTATATATATATATATATATATATATATATATATATATATATATATATATATATATATATATATATATATATATATATATATATATATATATATATATATATATATATATATATATATATATATATATATATATATATATATATATATATATATATATATATATATATATATATATATATATATATATATATATATATATATATATATATATATATATATATATATATATATATATATATATATATATATATATATATATATATATATATATATATATATAATATATATATATATATATATATATATATATATATATATTACTAAATAATTATTTTTTCTATTTTGTTGACTTCCACATGAGTTTCAACAAACAGACGTTATTAATGAATGATGTTTCTCAATAAAATAAAACCATTATCATTCTTCAAAATGTTTCGTCATCTCTCGTCAACATATTATAAATAGAAACGTTATTACATGAAATATGATATTATGAGCTATTTAAATTAACTGAAATAAAATTTAATTATTTAAAAAAATATTAAAAGAATGATTTTTCCAATTTTCTTAAGAGTGGAAATGTTGAAATCGCTTTCACTTTTAAATGATTAAATTTAATTATCCTAGACATTGTCTTGATTTTGAAATAGAAGTTTAAGAAGTAAATATTTGAAATATAATGAGCTAATATATCAAAATATATCAAAATGGAATTTTTTTTTTTTTTTAAAGAAAAAGAAAAATGTGAAATACGTTCGTCTATGATTCTTCATTTTATTTGTCATTTATTAAATATTTTCTTTACATCAAAATGTTTTTTCCACTTTTCAATTACTGCCACGTTACTGTGGACTACAATTTATCAAGTACAGCATTTTTTCCCACCGCACCGCACCGCAACGCACCGCACCGCACCGCACCGCACCGCACCACACCGCACAGCACCGCACAGCAGCGCACCACAACGTAACCCCGTATTTTTCCAACTGCCTCACGCGAAGAGCAAAACACTGCACTTCACAAAACCTTTATTTTTCTGCATTAATAAAGTACAATAAAGCAAAGTACAATATGACAACATCACCATCGTATTAAATCTTACCACTCCAACGCTTCTAAAAACATTCCAATAAATTGTGATCTTTAAACTCTTGAGACGAGAGCTTTCCTATCACAAGAATGCGAGTGTGTCAGTTTTATTTTTAAAGATTCTCTTTACCCCACGCTCATTTCTTTTCCCTTTAGACTTTATCACTACACTCTCTTTTTTTTCATACATAACCAATATACTTTGTAACACTCCTCCCTCCACTTGTTGTTTGTTAAT
>SEYY01020194.1:57500-65000 GCA_009176605.1 Armadillidium nasatum
GTCGAAACTTGTTGTAATTAAGAGAGACAACAAAGAAAATTACTATTATATATATATATATATATATATATATATATATATATATATATATATATATATATATATATATATATATATATATATATATATATATATATATATATATATATATATATATATATATATATATATATATATATATATATATATATATATATATATATATATATATATATATATATATATATATATATATATATATATATATATATATATATATATATATATATATATATATATATATATATATATATATATATATATATATATATATATATATACTAGTAATTAATTGTTGTTTCTCTTAATTACATCAAGTTTGAACTATTTTTCAAAACTGAAACCACTTTTTTGTTTAAATCTAAAAATTATTGTTAAACAGCAAGAATTTAATCTCGGTTCTTTCAAAGGTTTTCAAATCTATCCTTAACATTAATTTCTAAACTTATCTCTGATAGCCAATATGGCTTTCGTAAAAACGCTCTACTGGTGATCTCCATTCTCTTCTCTCTGAGTCTTGGTCCAGTGCTCTTCGGCATTTCGGTGAATCTTTTCCTGTCGCGCAGGACAAATCGAAAGCCTTCGATAGAGTCTGGCACAAAGCTTTGATTCCTAAACTTCCCTCTTCCGGAATCTATCCTTCTCTCTGATTTCCTTTCCGGTCTTTCTATATCAGCTGTTGTAGAAGGCAACCATTCTTCCTTTAAATATATTAATAGTGGTGTTCCTCAGGGACCTTTCCTATCTCCAACTCTTTTCTACTTTTCATTAATAACCTCTCTATTACTTCATCACCTATCCACTCCTATGACGAGAACTCCAACTTTCAGTACTCCTTTCAGTATGAAAGACGCCGTCCGAACAGCATTTAATTAACGTTAAAATGGTGGCCTTGGAACAACTAACCTCTGATCTTTTTCGAATTTCAAATTGGGCCAGGGAAAATATTGTTTTCTTCATTGCCTTAAAAACTCCGTTCCCCCGTCTCTCTACTCGACATAACCTTCCACACAACTATGAAATTTTCTTCGAAATTACAAAATTCAAACCTTCATTTGTTATTAATATTTTCGGTGCTTCATTTTCTCTTGATCTTTCTTAGAAAGAACACATTATTTCTCTTTCTAAAAGAGCGTTTAAGAGGTTGGGTGAGGAGCCTTCAGAACATCTTCACGCCACCCCAGCTCTTTCTCTTTAAAGGGGTGTTACTCGTTCCTGTATAAAATAAGCTACACATATCTGGGGTGGTTCCACTTATACAGCTCTCCTTAACTTGGTGGAGACTAGGGATTTTCGTTTTATCAACTTCCCCGCTCTCACTACTTCTCTCTAATCTCTTTATGTGCATCGAATTTTGCATCTCTCTCTCTCCATACCGTCGCTATTTTAATGGATACTTCTCTTCTGAACTCTTCCGTAGCATACCTTTTCCATTGAGAAGAGCTCGTCTATTACGCCTTTCTACACATTCTCATTCTTTCTGTGTCCAACTCTGACTACATACCCAACCGCTATGATCATTCATACATGTAGTCTACTGGTAAAGTCTAGGACGCTATCCCTTTATTTGTTTTTCCAACTTCAATTGATTTGCACGTGTATCTGCACATGTCGTGTTTAACAGTTAGGATCCGGCATTAGCCCACCAGATCCGAATATATATATATATATATATATATATATATATATATATATATATATATATATATATATATATATATATATATATATATATATATATATATATATATATATATATATATATATATATATATATACTATATATATATACAGTAATTTAATTGAAATAAAACTGTACAGAGAAATAAAAGTAAAGGTATTTAAATTTATAAAACCTTTCAAGAATAATTTAGACTGTTATGCTCAACAATGGGTTAACAATGACTGAAGTTTCTTCATAAATTTTATCATTAGAGAAACTTCAACAATGGAAGAGTTGTTGATTAAATTTTCTTGGGTTTTTAGTTGCCTCTTATGAAGTTTTTGTTAATTAGTGAATTGATAATTGACAGTATACTATATATATATATATATATATATATATATATATATATATATATATATATATATATATATATATATATATATATATATATATATATATATATATATATATATATATATATATATATATATATATATATATATATATATATATATATATATATATATATATATATATATATATATATATATATATATATATATATATATATTATATATATATATATATATATATATATATATATATATATATATATATATATATATATATATATATATATATATATATATATATATATATATATATATATATATATATATATATATATATATATATATATATATATATATATATATATATATATATATATATATATATATATATATATATATATATATATATATTATATATATATATATATATATATATTTATATATATATATATATATATATATATATATATATATATATATATATATATTATATATATATATATATATATATATATATATTATATATATATATATATATATATATATAATTATTTTTATATAAAAAGTCAATGCTATTTAAAATAAATGAAAAATTTTAAGTAATTTTACTGTTTTTACTCATTTTTAAATGCAAGTTGCTTAATATCTACGACCCACACAAAAATTCAAAAACCTTTCTTTCATTGAAATGAATCTGTGTATTTCAGGTATTATAAAGACATATGACATCGCCTAATATTTTACCTGTCAGAGTCAATTAAAATATTTAAAAATTTTTTTTTTTTTTTTTTTTTTTTTTTTTTTTTTTTTTTTTTTTTTTTACTTATTATAACCGGGAATTGATCAAAATCTTCTACTTATTCATAAATACCGAAAACTTTTTCCTTTTTGAGAAGATTCTGAGTATTTATTATAGGAGCTATGAAGACATTTAGCAGCGACTAATATTTTAGCTGTTAAATTCATTTAAAATGAAGTATTTGAAAAGTTTTAAATAATTTTAATGTTTTCACTAATTTTAATAAGGAAATTGATCAAAATGTCTTTTTCATATTAATTCCGAAATCTTTCTTTCTTTCTGTGAATTTCATATTTTATAAGACTTTTAGAAATGAATAAATATTTTAGCTGTGAAAGTCATCTAAAATATATCAAAAAATGTAAAATAATTTTGCTGTTATCGCTCATCTTTAAACAGAAATTGCTCAAAATGTACGTTTTACAACATAAATTCCGAACAGTTTCTATCATATATATATATATATATATATATATATATATATATATATATATATATATATATATATATATATATATATATATATATATATATATATATATATATATATATATATATATATATATATATATATATATATATATATATATATATATATATATATTATATATATATATATATATATATATATATATATATATATATATATATATATATATATATATATATATATATATATATATATATATATATATATATATATATATATATATATATATATATATATATATCATATATATAATATTCATTATATATATTCATATACTTATCCTTTCGAAATTTAATTTAAATTTCTAATTTTTAAAAAAAAAAAAAATTTAAATAATAATAATAATAATAATATAATAATAATAATAATAATAATAATAATAATAATAATAATAATAATAATAATAATAATAATAATAATAATAATAATAATAATAATAATAATAATAATAATAATAATAATAATAATAATAATAATAATAATAATAATAATAATAATAATAATAATAATAATAATAATAATAATAATAATAATAATAATAATAATAACAACAATAATAATGTGAAACTAAGCAGCTGAAGTTGGTTAGTTAAAATGATTAAATTATTAAAGAAATGTTTATGAAGAGTTCGTAAGCGTTTTGTTTTCAGCTTTTTTTTTAAAAAACAAACTTCTTTTTCTTCACACGAGAGTTAATTACGAAGAAAAGTTTCTCTCTCTTTGAAATATGTATTCCAGTTTTGAGTCTTTTTTTCTACTCTTTGCTTCTAAGACCTTTTGAAAAGAAAACTCTTTGTGTTTATTCGTGAAAATTATAACGTAGAATAAAACTTTTGAGATGTTTTAATAAAAAAAAATGTCTAATTCTGTCTTGTTTTCATACTAAATCATGAGCTTTCTTAAGTTTTTACGAAACATCGGAATATATATATATATATATATATATATATATATATATATATATATATATATATATATATATATATATATATATATATATATATATATATATATATATATATATATATATATATATATATATATATATATATATATATATATATATATATATATATATATATATATATATATATATATATATATATATATATATATATATATATATATATATATATATATATATATATATATATATATATATATATATATATATATATATATATATATATATATATATATATATATATATATATATATATATATATACCCCTTGAAAAGGCTCTGCCCGTGAGCGGTGGTGGTGTGTAAATATATATGTATATATATATATATATATATATATATATATATATATATATATATATATATATATATATATATATATATATATATATATATATATATATATATATATATATATATATATATATATTATTATTTTTCATCTATACTATGATTTTAATTTTTTTCCTTTTACTAACTTAAAATAAAAGTAAATAAATTCATTAATTAAATTTAAATAATTAATTGTGAAAGAAAAAATTTCCAGATAAATTATTTCAAGCTTATTACAAAGGAATTAATCATGTAATAATGTAGTTTAATATAAAATATAATTTTACATTTAATTCTGTGAATTTAATTAAATATATGAATGTTAATAAAAATAATTTAAATACATTTGTATATTTAAGAAAGATTTAAAATAAATAATTAAAAATTAAAAAATATTTTAAAATAAAAGATTTAGTTCTTATTTTCAAACCTCTTTTAATATATCTTATGGATAAAATTATGTATTTAAAACTCGTTCATTCGAGCCAAAAAGAAGATTTACTCTTCTAATAGACATAGATGGGAGATTAATATTAACTTACAGGGTATAAGAATTACTTTCAGTAGAAAGTAAATAGGGAGATTATTTTCAAGGACAGGAGACAAGGAAAGTTAAATTTCTTTCAAATGACAGGGATGAGTGGATCACTTTCAGTTTGCAGGGGTGAGGATTACTATTAAAAAGCAGGGAAAATTGGTTACTTTTAATGGGCAGATTAAAAAGAATTACTTTCAACAGACCGTAAAAGTTAATTACTAGTAGGTGAAAGGAGAATAGAAAGGGGAGGGAGATTACTTTCAACAGACAGAAAAAGAGAATTTATTTTCAAAGGACATGGAAGATGAAGGGAGGCTTTGCTTTCAACAAACAGGTAAAGGAATTTTACTTTGAATGGGCAGGAAAGGACTATTACTTTGAAAGGACAAGGGAAAGAGGATTACTTTCAACGGACAAGTAATTGCAAGTTACTTTCAGCTGACAGGAAAGAGATAGTTATTCTGAAGAGTTTTAGGGGAAAAGATTTGGAGATTACTTTCTATGGAGAGGGAGAGGTATTACTTTTATGGAGAAGGAGTGAGAATTATTTTCAATGACAAGATATATATATATATATATATATATATATATATATATATATATATATATATATATATATATATATATATATATATATATATATATATATATATATATATATATATATATATATTAAATAAATTTAAACAATTAAAAAATCAATTTACACGAATATAAAAAAAAAATTTAAGTCGAAAAATTCTACTCTGTGGCACGTTTGATATGGCAGTGGACTCTCTGTTTCTCAAATTATCAATTCAAATGACGATGGCTTGAATACTCTTAAAGCGAAGACTCAATTTCAGATGGTTTATGACGTCAGAGGTAAGCGTATAAATTCCTTAGCAATAGATGGCGTAGTAGTATGAAGCAATGAAAGGGTAGTCACGTGGTATTTGGCACACATGGTGCAGCTTTTCCATATATTTAACTAAACTTTTACTTTTATTCGAATTAAATAGAAAGGCATTTAGTGGTTCAATATTTATATAGAGGAAAAAACCGGTCTAATTCCTTTCTTTGATAGACCGGCAAAAATACGTTTTTTTGCCGTTCTATATAGAAAGGAATTAGACCGTTTTTTTTTTTTTTTTTTTTTTTTTTGCAGTGTATGGTGGCGATTAATGGTTGTAGACTTTGATCAATAAAACACCCTCCTCCCACCACCTCAATGCTCTCAGTACTAGGGTCATTTATCGATCACTCTGCCATTGTATATATATATATATATATATATATATATATATATATATATATATATATATATATATATATATATATATATATATATATATATATATATATATATATTATATATATATATATATATATATATATATATATATATATATATATATATATATATATATATATATATATATATATATATATATATATATATATATATATATATATATATATATATATATATATATATATATATATATATATATATATATATATATATATATATATATATATATATATAATATAATATATTATATATATATATATATATAAATATATATATATATATATATATATATATAATATATATAATATATATATATATATATATATATATATATATATATATATATATATATATATATATATATATATATATATATATATATATATATATATATATATATATATATATATATATATATATATATATATATATATATATATATATATATATATATATATATATATATATATATATATATATATATATAATATATATATATATATATATATATATATATATATATATATATATATATATATATATATATATATATATATATATATTATATATATATATATACTAATATACAGTATATAGCAGAACTATGGATTAATGTCAGAAAACATATCTGATCAATTTGATCAAAGAGAAAAGTAATAACGTTTGTGAGAAAATTTTTAGAGTAAACACCCGTTAAAATGAATTATGGTTTGATCAAAAACGATTAGAGATCAAAGGGGTCTCTTCAGGTATTAACTTTATATATATATATTATATATATATATATATATATATATATATATATATATATATATATATATATATATATATATATATTATATATATATATATATATATATATAAAACACCTTAATTCCACCAGTTATGGAAACACCGTGAATCTGGTCAAGTTAAAGGCTGACATGTTTCGTACAAGGTGATTAAAGATTTTTAAATCAAAGAAAGTTGGGAAAACAGATAAAGGGAGTGTGTTCCAGACTTTACCAGTAGAGTACATTTAAGAT
>SEYY01020195.1:0-7500 GCA_009176605.1 Armadillidium nasatum
GTCCAATAAAATTAAACAATGTTGAAAGAAGATCGGCTAACTAGGGTTAGTGAACACAATTCAGAAATCTTCTACGTTTATTAATAAAATAAATTATAAAAAATTTCAAATATGGATAATATTGTATCACTAAATTCCATAAATGTATATCATTTATTGCACTAAATTTATATAATGAAACTTATATATATAACAATTAAAAACTATATTATATTATTTGGTCAATGATAGTAATATAAATTGCACTTTTTAATAAAGTTTAAAATGTTAGTTAATCCAATGATTTAATCGTCAGCAGTAAATATGTATACATATGATCATGTACGAAACTGTAAACTAATAATTAAACTGACCAAAAGTAACGCGTTACATGTAACGAGTAACGGTAACGCTTTAAAGGATTTTAAAATGTAACGATGTAACGGTAACGCTACACCTTTTCTCTCAAGTAACGAGTAACGGTAACGCTACCCAATTTCATGTAACGATGCCCATCTCTGTATATATAATATATATATATATATATATATAATATATATATATAATATATATATATATATATATATATATATATATATATATATATATATATATACAGAGGTGGGCATCGTTACATGAAATTGGGTAGCGTTACCGTACTCGTTACTTGAGAGAAAGGTAGCGTTACTTACATCGTTACATTTTAAAATCCTTTGAGCGTTACCGTTACTCGTTACATGTAACGCCGTTACATGTAACGCGTTACTTTTGGTCAGTTTCGGGCTTAATTATTAGTTTACAGTTTTCGCACATGAGCATATGTATACATATTTACTGCTGACGATTAAATCATTGGATTAACTAACAGTTTTTAAACTTTTATTCAAAAAGTGCAATTTATATTACTATCATTGACCAAATAATATAAATATAGTTTTTAAAATTGTTATATATATTTTAAGTTTCATTATATAAATTTAGTGCAATAAATGATTTAATTTATGGAATTTAGTGATACAATATTATCCATATTTGAAATTTTTTTATAATTTACTTTATTAATAAACGTAGAAGATTATCTGAATTGTGCTTCACTTTGAACCCTAGTTAGCCGATCTTCTTTCAACATTGTTTAATTTTATTGGACGGTATGCAAAGTATTAAGAGTAGAATATTATTAATATTAATAATGATATGGTAATAATAAAAAAAATTGACAGTAATAATGTATTGTAAAGTTAGGTAATTATAATAATAATAATAATAATAATAATAATAATAATAATAATAATAATAATAGTAATAATTAAGATCTATTTAAACATAGTTAATCACTTAATAATAAATGATAAAATTTTCAGTAACCATATTGAGCATAAATAAAATTAAAAGAGAAAGACAAGGATTTTATTTAAGTAACTTAATATTATATATATATATAAAATATATATATATATATATATATTATATATATATATATATATATATATATATATATATATATATATATATATATATATATATATATAATATATATATATATATATATATTTTACTTTTACACATCACCACCACTCACGGGCAAAGCCCTATTCAAGGAGGGGGTGTTTAAAAGAATAAAAATGAAAGTAAATAGAGTACAAAATCCAGAAAAAAAACCACCCCTACAGTACCCACCTAACGCAAATTTCTCAGGTGGGCGCAGACGCGGGCTTTAAAGAAATTGAGATTAAATGCAGTGGGAAATACAGAAGATGGAAGAGAGTTCCACAAGACAGAGGTGGCAGGAAAGAAAGAGGCACCACAGCGGACAAGCCTGGAGTTGCCTATGTCCACGCAAAATTGATGCGCGAACATTGCACCCCTTGTGCTGCGAGGACGCCGTAAAGGTGGAGGTACACGGGTGGATAGTTCCCTCGAGCATTTGCCACTGTAGTACCTATAGAAAAGTGACAAGGCACCAACATCACGTCGCAAAGATAAAGAATCAAGAGAATTAGAAAGAGCGGAACAGTTTATAAGTCTTTTAGCCTTTGACTCAACCCTATCCAAAAGACGGGTGAAACCTGAGCCACCCCAGATATGAGCAGTACTCCATACAAGGGCGGATGAGACCCTTGTATAATTGGAGTAACTGCGAGGAAGAAAAAATTCTCGCAGTCTAAACAGAACTCCCAGCTTCTTTGAGGCCGCCCTAGCAACCATTGTGATATGAGGTTTCCAAGACATTTTTTTGTTTATGTGAAGGCCAAGGATGTTTATATTGTCAACAGGAGAGACGGGAGAACCATCGAAAGAAATAGAAAAGTTAGGAAGTGTCTTTGAGAGGGAGATTTCTAGAAGTTGAGTTTTTAAAGAGTTGAATTTCACAAGGTTGAGACGACCCCACTGGGAAATTCTATCCAGATCTGCAAGAATGGAATCGGAAAGATGTAGACGAGAAGCAACTCTAGATGCAAAGGAAGGAGCAGATTTGAAATGAGTAGAAGAATGGAGGGTTGAGTCATCGGCATATGAATGTATAGGGTTAGATGAACAGCTGAGAAGATCATTAATGAAAAGTAAGAATAGAGTAGGAGACAAGACAGAACCCTGAGGAACACCACTATTGACAGGAAAGGAAGAAGAAGTCGCTCCATCAACAACAGCCGAAATGGAACGATTAGAAAGAAAACTAGACATAAGTAAGCAAAGAGAAGGAGGAAACCCAAAGGAGGGGAGCTTGGAAAGCAGTGACGCATGCCATACCCGGTCAAACGCCTTAGATATGTCAAGCGCCACCACGCAAGTCTCCCCATGATCCCTAAGGGCAGAAGACCATAAGATCTGTGAGATAGGAAAGTATGTCACCACGTCGAAAGCCATACTGATGATCAGAAAGAAGGGAATGAGATTCCAGATGATCTAAGAAGTGAGAGTTAAGAAGGGTTTCAAAGATCTTAGACAGAATACAAGTGAGAGCTATAGGGCGATAGTTGGAAGGATCAGAGCGGCTACCTTTCTTCGGAATAGGTTGGACTATTGCGCGCTTCCAACACTGAGGGAAAGTACTAGTATTGAGGCATAGAGAGAAAAGTTGAACGAGGGACGGAGCCAGCTCAGAGGCACACTCCCTTAAAACTCAGGGAGGAATGCCATCCGGGCCGCTTGCCTTCCTAACGTTCATAGACTTCAGAAGCCCATGCACCTGGTCAAATGAAATCACAGGCAAAGGCATGGGACCTCTGAGAGGAGAAGAAGTAGGAGGAGGATTGCCGGAGTCGTCCAGGGTAGAATTAGAGGAGAATAGGAGGCCGAAGAGATTAGCCTTTTCAGTTGGAGTGTTAGCAACAGAACCATCAGAGCGAATAAGAGGAGAAAGGAAGATTTACAGAAATTGTTGGAGATGTTTTGGCAAGAGGCCAAAAAGATTTTTCAGTAGGAGAATTTAGGAGCTCAGCACACCTTCGTTTGGTGAAAGTCCTGCTTTGCTCGTCGAAGAATATCCCTGCAACGATTCCGATCTGAATGAAAATTAGCAAGAGTGATAGGAGAAGGAGAATTTTTCCACTGTCGATACGCAATGTCTGTAGCCTGAATGGCACGAGAACAAGCGCGATCGAACCATGGATTTTGAGGAGAGAAAGATTTAGTTGAAGAAGGAATGAACCTGCTCATCCCATCAACGATTACGGCCCCCACCTTATCGGCAGAGACCGAAGCGTCTCCAGAGACAAAGCAGTCACTCCAGGAATAGTTAGCGTAGAAGCAACGCAAAGCCCCCCAGTCAGCCCGATCAAAGTGCCAGAAGATACGCTTAGGGCAGGGTGGAGCAGTTGGAGAGAAAGCATGAAAATTAAGACAAATTAGATTGTGGCCGGAGTTACCAATAGGTGCGAAGATAGCATATTTATAGAGAGAAGGACTAGTAGTGAAGCATAAATCAAGAGTGTTCAAGAATTGGTTGGGACGATCTGGAATGTGTGTTGGTTCTTTAATCAGTTGCTCCAGATCGTTGAGAATGCTAAATGATTCGGCCTCCTCTCCCCCTGAATCGGTATGAGAGGAACCTAGCCATTCAGTGTTGTGTACGTTGAAATCACCTAAATAGTGGACCTCACGAAGACGCGAAGATGTAACAGTCTCGTGAGAAGTAGTTAGGTACTCAAAAAAGGTAGAAAATCTGTTCTATTAGGAGAACAGTAGCAGAAACACAAGATTATTGAAAGAAAGATTTTAAGCCACAGAACATCGAAGTTAGGAGATTCAAGATTCACAAGACGTGTTATATATATATATATATATATATATATATATATATATATATATATATATATATATATATATATATATATATATATATATATATATATATATATATATATATATATATATATATATATATATATATATATATATATATATATATATATATATATATATATATATATATATATATATATATATATATATTATATATATTAAAATCTTGAAAAATTAAAAAAATTCGTTTCCATAAAAATAAACAAAAATGTCAACACAGTGGAGTTTCGTGTGTAGGATGTAACGAGTAACGAGTAACGGAAAAACCCGTTATAATTTGTAAAAATGGGGTAGCGTTACCGTTACACCGTTACATTTTAAAACCCTTTGAAGCGTTACCGTTACTCGTTACATTTGTAACGCCCGTTACGTAACGTCGTTACATGTAACGCGTTACTGCCCACCTCTGTATATATATATATATATATATATATATATATATATATATATATATATATATATATATATATATATATATATATATATATATATATATATATATTATATATATATATATATATATATATATATATATATATATATATATATAATATATATTATATTTTTATTTTTTCTTTATTTTTCTTTATTTTATTATTTATTTTTACATTTATATATCTTTGTAGGAAACCTATTTCAAAAGTGTCTTGCCTATGAGTGGTGGAAATTTAAAAATAAAAATCAATATTATAGAATATGTAGTTACGTTACCCTTAAAATTTTATTTTCTTCTTTTACAGAAAACGAAATAAAAGGTTAACAATAATAATATAGTAATTCAATTTATATGTAGAAAATATGGTAATGTTATTTATAATTTACTTGTTTTTCTATTTTCATTTTGATTTAAATTTAATTAATTAATTTCTTAAAAAAAAGCAAGTAGCTTCTATCTGAATTTTATGGGTTATTATTTATCCATTTTAATAAATAATGTTTGAATTATCATGTCGAAATATTAATATGCAGAGTTTTTGAATTTTAATCGTTCTTATTTTCCTACAATAAGTTATTTTAATTAAAGCATATCAAAGCAGACATGCATAGAATATTACTGCCGAATTTTCGTAGTATAATATATGAGAAACCGAGTAGGTTAAAACGAAGTAATAAAAATTATATGAAACGTTTACTTTAAGTATCAGTCAATTTTATGACCTACTGTTGCGTAGAATGTTTAAAATTTCAATATATACCCAATTTGATTGGGATTTTGATCAATCAAGATGGATGGATGTTGTTGATGGTTGGTTGGTTGTTTTTTTTAAATTTTTTGTTTCCTTGGTTGGTTGGTTGGTTAATCGAGAGAAAATTATGGATGATAATCGTGGATGATATCTATAGATCATTGAAGGAAAATTAATGGAGAAATAGAAAAAAGGAAGAAAAAGTTAAATTCAAAAGTTTTGATTTTTTGACATAATAATAATAATAATAATAATAATAATAATAATAATAATAATAATAATAATAATAATAATAATAATAATAATAATAATTATTATTATTATTATTATTATTATTATTATTATTATTATTATTATTATTATTATTATTTTGTGTTAAACGAAATAATAACAAATTGCTCCTACCTAATTCTTCATGCTAACAATTAATTAATTAATTAATTAATTAAAAAAAAAAACATATTAAAATAAATACAAATAAACTATACTGGTTATGCTTTGCTACTGAAAACTCTTATAGACTTAAGTCGTTTTCGATTTGAAAACCTTCCTTCTTCAGCTCCCTTGTCGGCCGGAAGTCTTCTCCATCGATAGGCTTAAACCTGCCTTTTTCGAATCTTCCCCGGATCCTCCGGATGATTTTGAAGAGTCTCCTCTTCTCATTCCTTTCGCTCTTCCAACACCACTTGTGCCAGATCGCCTTTCCTCTCTTACTCTTCCTACTCCTCCTTCTTCTTCCACTGACTCACCTCCACCACCTCCTTCACCTCCTGCACCGCCTTCTTCACAACGTTCTTCTGGTTCTTCTCCCTCTTCTTCGACTAGTGGACCTGCGGCTCGCCCTGCTATTCTACGTCGGACAAAGAGTGGCAGAACTGTTCGACCTCCTCTTCGCTTTCATCTCTAACCCTTGCCACTTTTGGAGGGGGGTTCTGTAGCCGCAGAGCTTCCCGCACTCTCTATATTTTTATACTGTGGTTTTTTTACTCTTCTTTTTTATATTTGCGGACTAGGCTATTAGATACCGCCTTTTTCTACCGACTTCTTGTTTGTGTAATCAACGTGTATATTTTCCACATTTTCGTTACAACAGTAACCAACTTCGTCTGTTGCAACATAAACTAGTGTTTATCAGACACTACAGTGTATCATACAATTACCACCATATTGAACTTCAAGCAATATTTTGTTTCCCAACACAGGTGAGAATTAGGTTCTAAATAGCCATAGTTGACATCTTGTTATTTTCTTGTTTTATTAGTATTGACCATTGCAAAGGATTTTAGTTTGCATTCCTTTTGTTTATATTCTCCTTGTTTACCAACACAGTGTCTTCAGGGTATCCTTACCACATCAGAAGGTGCTGCTTGAATACCAGTCATCAGTGAAGTCTGCTTCCTTCTCTGGGTATTACCAGGCTGACACTAGGTATTATCACCATTATTATTATTATTATTATTATTATTATTATTATTATTATTATTATTATTATTATTATTATTATTATTATTATTATTATATATATATATATATATATATATATATATAATATATATATATATATATATATATATATATATATATATATATATATATATATATATATATATATATATATATATATATATATATATATATATATATATATATATTATATATATATATATATATATTATTTATAATATATATATATATATATATATATATATATATATATATATATATATATATATATATATATATATATATATATATATATATATATATATATATATATATATATATATATATATATATATATATATATATATATATATATATATATATATATATATATATATATATATATATATATATATATATATATATATATATATATATATATATATATATATATATATATATATATATATATATATATATATATATATATATATATATATATATATATATATATATATATATATATATATATATATATATATATATATATATATATATATATATATATATATATATATATATATATATA
>SEYY01020195.1:17500-22500 GCA_009176605.1 Armadillidium nasatum
GACACAATCTTCCACAAAACTATAATATCTTCTTCGAAAACACTCAACTCAAACCTTCATCTGTTCTCAATATTCTCGGTGTTTCTCTCGTGATCTTTCTTTTAAAGATCACGTTACTTCTCTATCTAAACAAGCTTCTAAGAGGTTGGGTGTTCTGAGGTGCCTTCGGAATTACTTCACGCCACCCCAGTTGCTTGCTCTGTATAGGGGTGTTGTTCGCCCCTGTATGGAGTATGCTTCTCACATCTGGGGTGGTTTCACACACACAATTCTTCTAGAGTAGGTGGAGTCTAGGGCATTTCGTCTCCTCAACTCTCCTGCTCTTACTAACTCTGTTCAATCTCTTTCTGCCCGTCGAATTGTTGCGTCACTCTCTCTTTACTATCGCTATTACAACAGACACTGCTCTTCTGAACTCTCTCGTTGCATACCTCCTCCATTGAGAAGAGCTCGTGCGACACGCCTTTTTACACAGTCTCATCCTTTCTCTGTCCAACTCTCCGACCCCAGACTTAACCAATATGCTCAATCTTACATATACTCTATTGGTAAAGTCTGGAACACACTCCCTTCATCTGTTTTCTCAACTTCTTTTGACTTACATATTTTCAAATGCCGTGTATCTAGACACGTCGGCCTCCATCGACCATGATATAGATCTTTCCCAACTCTGGTGGAATTTGGTAGGCCTCTGGCCTTTGCCCACCGGAGGATATATATATATATATATATATATATATATATATATATATATATATATATATATATATATATATATATATATATATATATATATATATATATATATATATATATATATATATATATATATATATATATATATATATATATATATATATAGTAATAGAGTTCTTAGGGAACCTAATTTTAAAAATAAATAAACTTGCAAAGAAAACAGATAAATTCATTTTATAGCAAACGTTTCGTATTTATTACAATACATCTTCAGTGCTGAAAATAGAATGAACAAAATTTTAATATGTCAAAAAAAATTGGAACAAATTTTTTATTTTTTATTTTAAAAAAAAATTTTTTTTTTAACATAATTAATGAAAATATGTGAAGCTTAAAAAAATTCAAAAATAGTAGTTTTAAATATAAAATAAATGTTAAAAATAGAAAAGCATATAAACGAGGGATAAAAATATACACAAGACAAAAAGAGAATAGAAAACAGAATGAAAGACAGATCAAGCAATTAGAAGTGAGAGCGAGGAATTCTGGGTATTAAGAGTGGGGTTAATTGTTTTTATATAAAATTCCAAAATTTTTGATCTTCGTCATTAGCAGCATTTTGGAGGATAGAAAAGTTCTGGAGAGATATAGGATGTTTGGTGAGATTAGAGTGATATCTGATAGCTGAATATTCCGGATGGGAAATAGGAAGATTAGTACGAAAGGAGATGCCCATGTGTTTGAAGGCTCGTATCTTCAGTTGTAGGCTAGTTTGGCCCACATAGTCGACATGAGTCACATGACAGTCAGCACACTCGTATTTATACACGATGCAAGACCGCAAGCACAAGGGAATACTTTCTTTAATCTTAAAATAGCTACCGATTGAGTTGTTGTTTATAAAGGACAAAAAAAAATTACATCTCGGAAAATGTTTGTGTAAAATATTCCTAATTTGGAAATGAAGATCAATCAAAAGAGGCCCTATATAAGGAAGTCTGGCATAGACAGGGCATTTAGGAACATCGTAGGAAGCAAATTTAGGGTGGGAGATGTCATTGAGGAAAGAGTTCACCAGTTTATAAAAAAGGTTAGAAGGGAAAAGATCAAAACTAGAAAAATTATGAAGAAAGGATATTTCTGCATGGAAAGAATTTCAGTTGGAACAAATGTGATAAGCTCTATGTATGCGAGACCTAAGGCCTGCAATTTTGTGAGAAAGGGAGATGGAGCTAAAGAAATTAGTACCAAGCAAGTATTCGTGGGTTTACGATGGATAGAAGTCGAGAATCCACAAGAAGAGTCTGAGATAGAAATATCAAGAAAAGGAAGCGAACCATTTGATTCACATTCAAAGGTGAAATTAATGTTTTCGTGTTTAGAATTAAGGTATTCATGAAATAAAGGAACATGTTCTTCATTACGAAAGACAACAAAACAGTCATCAATGTAACGACGGTAAACCAAAGGTTTAAATTCTAGGGGGCATTCATCAAGCCATTTTTGTTCATGGAAAGAAATAAATATATTAGCAAAGGCAGGGCCAAGAGGAGAACCCATAGTCATACCATCTATCTGACAGTACAATTTGTTATCAAAATAGAAAATAGTATCTTCCATGGCTAATTTCAAGAGTCTAGAAAATTGTTCTCGATTTAAACCATTGAAGGATGAGTTAGAGTGAAAAATAAGATTAGTAATAATTTCACATGTTTCGGAAACTGGAATATTTGTGAAAAGAGATTCTATATCAAAACTAGTCAAATAGCTATGATTGAAGTTCAGGTTTTGAATGAAGGATGAAAATCCAAAGGAATCTTTGACTGTGTATTGGTTGCCAGTTAGATCATGAAGAAGAGGTACTAAAAATTTTGCTAATTTATAATTAGGAGTGTTGATAGCAGATAAGATAGGTCTTAAAAGGAACGTTAGTTCTATGGATCTTCGGTAGACCATTGTTTACCGTGGGTAGACCATATAAAACGCCAGGAACAGAGCCAGATGTATAGAGAGAATTGTAAGAGTCAGGAATAATGTTTTTTAGATTTAAGGGAACGGAGAAAATTGTTAATTTTATCCTGTTTTTTTATAATACGTTTGAAAACAACATTTAATAATTTAAATTTCTTGTTGGAAGATATAAGATTGAGAAGTTTAGTATTATATATATATATATATATATATATATATATATATATATATATATATATATATATATATATATATTATATATATATATATATATATATATATATATATATATATATATATATATATATATATATATATATATATAGAGAGAGAGAGAGAGAGAGAGAGAGAAAATGACGCAACAGTTCGAAGGGCAGAAAGAGACTGGAAAGAATAAGTGGAAGTAGGAGAGTTGATAAGACGAAAAGCCATAGACTGCACCTTTTCAAGGTGAGCTGTATATGAGTGTAACAACATCCCTATAAAGAGCAAGCAACTGGGGTGGAGTGAAGAAATTCTGAAGGAGCCTTTGAAGACCTAACCTCCAAGAAGCATGTTTAGAAAGAAATTTTGTGATCCTTCCAAGAAAGATCATGATAAAAAGGAACACCGAGAATATTGAGGACAGATGAATGTTTATATTGGTTATCCCAAAAACTTTTATTAAAACTAATTTATATGTTTTCGGAAGATGTCATAGTTGTATGGAAGGTTGTGTCAAGTAAAGAGATGGAGGAATTGAGTTTTTGAGGCATGGAAAACGACCATGTTTTCTTTGCTCTAATTTGAAATACGATATACATATCGTATATATACAAATATAGAGTGTAAGAAGGCACTTGGACCTATCAGAATCCCCAAAGTCATCAGAATTGTTACCAATTAGTACTTTTAAAACGGCGTGTCTGAAATATAAATAAAGCAGTGTGTCTAAAACATTTATTTATTTAAAAAAAATAAAATAATAATTTTAAAAAAATATATAAATTTTTTTAAATATCTTATTGATTTTACTTATGTTACCCACTAAATAAATTTTTTATTCAAATTTTCTATTCATAGAAAATTTATTTATGGGTAAACAATATTAAAATGAATATATGTATTAATATAATAAAATTGATGTTATTATCATTAAGAATGTAAATAGTAATAGTTTACTTTTTTGGTACAGCTGTGGATTATAACAACAATATATAAATAAAGCAATTGTATTAATTTGGTATTTAATTAATTTTAATAAGGAAAATGTATTGCAATACTTTCAAAAAATTATTGAGTAAATTCCTTATAATGACATTCTTTTAAAATTTTTTATATTTTTTTGTGATTATTTCATTGTTTTAAAATTTTTCTTTTTCTTTCCAGTCAAACATTATTTATTTATTGATACTATTAAAATTACTTCTATTAACATTAATGACGTAACAGTTAGTCTAAAACTAAATAGAAAAGACTTAAAACAATTTATAAATATATACATCACTCATTCTTATAATCTGCTGTTAACGAGCAGTGTTTAAATTTTTATTTGGGCTAAAAAATTTATGTAAAAGTAAAAAAAAAATGAGAAAAAAGTTGTGATTTTTATTTTTATTTCAAGGAGGCGATATAAAAAAAAATTAAGGTAAAAAAATAAAAGGTTGAAAAAATAAAAGGTTAAAAAAAAACAAAAAAAATTTGCTAAAAGTGAATAGAGATCTCATTTTATGTATTGCTGGCACTTAGCCAAGAAAGGAGGCAACTTTAGCGTCTTTAGTAGACATTTCAAACAAAGAATGGGAAAAGTTTATAAAGATAGATAGATAGATATATAGATAGATAGATAGATAGATAGATAGATAGATAGATAGATAGATAGATCCAGCACCCGAATATATATATATATATCAATCTACATATGAAATGAAATTTGCATTAAAAAAAAAAAAAAAATCTTACTTTTTCTATATTTATTTAGTTCAGGTAATTTTTCAAAACTGAAAATTTTTGGGGAAATACTAAAAAAATGACCAATCATCGATTTTTCTTTATAAAACCTTAATCTAACCTAATACAGTAAAGCAACCAACTTACTCTAGTCGATAGTAGGACTACTACTCATGACCTTTCTTCTTCTGAGTTTGTGTTAATCGTTTTAAAAGTTACCAACCATATATATATAGTATATTAATAATGGTCCATGGTTATTTATAATATATCAAGTCGTCTCCCCACCCAAATGAAGTAAAAGGCTGATAAGCCTTTTTTCGTGAATCCACTAAAATCAATGAATGCCTCTTCAAGTTAGAAAACGGACACTATTTAGTACAGTAAATTTGCTGACATTAACA
>SEYY01020195.1:30000-42500 GCA_009176605.1 Armadillidium nasatum
AATTTGAAATAATCGATAAATAATAATCGATTAATCTAAGATTTTTATCTCTGAACGAAATTCAACATTATCTTTAAAAAAAAAATAATCGATTATTTATCTATAGATTAAACGTTTTGATTTTATTTAACGATTAATCGGTTCTCTATTGATAAATTTTTGGAAACAACTTTCAGTCTCTACACGCTCGTACGTTTTACGTGCGTACACGCGTATGAACGCATTTATAAACGTATTTTATTTATTCAAAAAAAAAAAAAAAAAAAAAAAAAAAAAAAAAAATTAAAAAAAAAAAAAAAAAAATAAAACTTAAAATATAATTTTATGAAGCTTTTTCATTTAGTTGGTTTTATGCTTTATTTTAAGAAAGTTGTATTCTTGCTACTAACACACACACAACCTACACACACACACACACACACACACACACACACACACACACACACAATATATATATATATATATATATATATATATATATATATATATATATATATATATATATATATATATATATATATATATATATATATATATATATATATATATATATATATATATATATATATATATATCAGGATAGAATTTTAACGAAAATGTGATTTATTTACTATGACTTGTGAAAATGTTACACAGTGTTACTTATGTTACTTTTGTTACATATGTTATTATAACCATTAAATTATTATATCCTACTTCAGTTTTATCCGACTCGGTCAATCATCGGAGCTTGTCACGTGACACAGCTTCCAAATTCACCGATGTGAATGCCGATAATGACGATAATGACGATACTTTTGTTCCCTACACTTATGTGATTGAAATTATAAACGAGTTTAACGATACAACAAAAGACTCCCTAAATAACGATCAATCTCCATCAGATAACGATTTAAAGCTTCAGGAGTCTCAATTAAGAGGTTTGGTTTACCCTAACGATGGGTATATAAGACCTAGATTAATATCAGAGGATATAACGAAGAAGGTCGAAGTATATGTCGAAGAAGGTTTTGATAAAAGTGTTTATGATCACAAAGATTATGATAAGTTTAGTAAAGAATGGAATGATTACGAATCTTATGATCACAAAATAAATAAAGGAGAGATTACTGATAAAAAATTTATGAAGATTACTCCAAATGAAGGAAAAGAGAAGAAGGAAGATTACCAAACTGTTCAGAAACATGATTTTAAAGGTATGACTCCTCCTCAAGTTCCTCTGTTTCGATTTCCAGTTCCCTTTTTCCAGAACTCGGCTCCAGTTCCTGATTCTGAATTTAGAGTTCCAGTTCCTGCTTTTGAAAATTCCGTTCCAGTTCCTGTATTTAGGGAAAGTAACGAAAAAAATGAAAATAGAAATGCTTTCTTACACAATTGGAATTTCAATCCTTCTTATAAAGATAAAAATCCTAATTTTCCTTCCGGGGGTAAAGTAATTCCAAAACTGTATCCTCAGCAGTCTATGTCAAATTATCCTAAGCCCATCGTGCCATCATCTATTTCAAAACATAACAATCGGGAACCAGAGACCCCATTAATACCTGTCAATAATAAGTTTATTACACAGCAAGCAGGGAATCATAAATCGAATGAACCTTACTATTTAAAAATCGTTAAAAGACCAACAAATATAATATATTTAAAGTATCCCCCTAGTTATGATACGAAAAAATATGAAAATGAATTAAATCCTCTCAGTAACATTCAACATCCATACTATTCTTCTAATTCTTCTTTTAATTTTAAGGTAAATAATGAATATTACCCGTTACGTCATTTCCAACAACAAGATATACATGGCAATAGAACATCAAATATTAGACCTATGAATAGCCCATTTAATCATCAGTTTGATATTGATTCACAAGAAACCGATAAACTTTCAATCAAAATCCAGACGGATAACAAAATGGATTTGAATCAAAGTCAATTCTTACCTAAACCTAATTGGAACCAAAATTATAACGCTACAACCAACTCCACAATTTTTGACAAAATTTTTCAAGCATTTCCTTCTGAACTACTGTCCAAGAAACCCCTGTTTATCAGGTAAACCTAAAATAGCCTTTCCTGAAATTGGAACATTTGTACCTCACAAAGGTCCTGGAAACTGGTATAAGGAAAACAATACAGCAGAACCCCACAGTTCAAAACCCAAAGGGCAAATTGATTTCTTAAGGGAAAGGGTTTATACCCCAATTTTAAATGAGGCTCTCTGCATTACATAAAAATTTAAATAAAAACAGGTAAGACAAACTACTTATATAATATATATATATATATATATATATATATATATATATATATATATATATATATATATATATATATATATATATATATATATATATATATATATATATATATATATATATATACTGATGTAGACGGCCCTTAAAACTTTAAATAGTTGTGTTCTATTGGGTGTTAAAGTATCATCAAATCTTTTCCAACTTTTAATTGAAGGACGTTTTAGTCAATTTTCAAATAGTTGATGTTGTGCCTTTGGGTATCTAATCTCTGAAATTTTTCTAATTTTTAATAAGTCAGAGAAAACACGGATGTTTTCAATGCCTCAAAAACTCAATTTCTTCATCTTTTTATTTGATATAATTTTTACATGAGTATTATATCTTAGGAAACAAGCACAACTTAAACCTTCGTCTATTTTTAATATTCTTGGGGGAGTGGGGGTTATGGGGTGGAAGGGGTCTTTTTCTGGTGATTTCTCTTGAAGGGGTCATATTACCTTTCTTGAAAAGCTTGAAAATATCATCACTTCATTTATGATGTTTAAACTTTATACTGGTGTCTCACACGCTTGTATGGAGTACCGATCATATTTAGGGTGGTTACACTCACACATTTCTTTTTTAAATGGGTGAAGTCTAGGGCTTTTTGACTTACCTAACTCTTCCTCTCACACAGCCTTTCAAATTGCTGCGTTACTCTTCTTATATTATCACTATTACAACGAATATTACTCTTCTGAACTCTTCACTCTCATACCTCTTCCATTGAGGAGGGCTCGTTCGATATGGCTTTCCCTATAGTTTTATCCTTTTTCTGTTCAGCTCTCTGACCCTAAGCTTAACCGCTATGCTCAGTCTTACATGTACCTCACTGAGAAAATCCTGAATACTCTCTTACTCGGGGCATGTCGGCTTTTAATTTGGTTCAGGTTGTAGAGATTTCCCCAAACTCTTGTGGAATTTGGTAGGCCTCTGACCTTTACTCAGCAGAGAAGAATAATGTATACACACACACACACACATATATATATATATATATATATATATATTATATATATATATATATATTATATATATATATATATATATATATATATATATATAGAGGGGGGACAGGGTGGATGAGTGCGTAACTGTGAAACAATAGAAAAACAGAATATGAAATTTAAATAAAAAAAGGAACAGGAAAAAACGAGCTTTATTATTTCCCTTTGTGAAAAGTTGCTCTCTCTCTCCCTCTCTCTCTCTCTCTGTCTCTCTCACACACACACACACACACACACACACATACACACACACGCACACATATGCACAAAAAGACTAAGACTAGAGAAAGCATGGTCGTTTTTTTTCAATTTTTTTATTTATTTATTTATTTATATTTTTTTTATAGATAAACCCACTTTCATGCTTCTCTGAGTATTTATTTATAGTTTTATGTTTTATTTATTTTATTATACTTTATTTTTATTATTATTATTTTTTTTATTTCATTATGTCTTATTTTATGTTTTTATTTATAGGATTTATTTAAATTTTTTTTTTTTTAAAGCTCAGTTTTTAACCTCCATTTGCTTTCTGATATTATTATTATTATTATTATTATTATTATTATTATTATTACCTTAAAATTTTTTTCCTTTTATCATTTTATTTATTATTATTTTATTGTAATTATTATTACATTTTTATTTTTTATGTTTCTTGCAAAATTAATTTAAATTTTATCTATTTATTTTTTTAATAGAGAGAGAGAGAGAGAGAGAGAGAGAGAGAGAGAGAGAGAGAGAGAGAGAGAGAGAGAGAGAGAGAGAGAGAGAGAGAAGAGAGAGAGAGAGAGAGAGAGAGAGAGAGAGAGAGAGAGAGAGAGAGAGAGAGAGAGAGAGAGAGAGAGAGAGAGAGAGAGAGAGAGAGATTAATTATTACAGGTATATAAATAAAATAATACTATTCTTTCTATCCCCCAGGTTGTTAGTTACCAGATTCTCTGATTACGCAAGTCGCCAGATTGTACAAATTTTCAGGATTTAGAATCATAGGAGACAGAGATTCATCTATTAAAAAGAAAAAAATTGCAAATAACCTTACAAAACCAAAATATTGTAAATAATGTTCAAATTTAAATATTGATTTAAAAACCACTGTTTTAAATATGGTGTTCTCAAAACCATTGTAGTTTGTTCATTTATTTTTGTTTTTTTTTCTTCGTTTTCATTTTTTTTCTTTGTTAAATATTACTCTTGCGTATATCAATATTTTACTATATATATATATATATATATATATATATATATATATATATATATATATATATATATATATATATATATATATATATATATATATATATATATATATATATATATATATATATATACTATACCTAATCTAACCTATCCTAACTTATCCTAACCTAACCTAACCTACCTTAATCTAACCTATTAAAACGTGTGTGTATCAATTTTTCATAATATTATTTTTAAGTTCTTTACGTTAAAATGACGAGTTATTTTAACATAATAATATTGACTAGGGATGTATGTAATTGTTTTTTTACGTTGTACTTCATAATTGAATCTTTTCAATATTGTTATAAAAATATCTATTTAATTAAATAAAATTTTTATAAAATTGAATTTTTAATTTAATTTAATTTAATTTTTTTTTTTAAAATTAATTTCCATATTTTTTCACACAACTTTCTATCTTAATACACTAAAACATATGAAGCACATCAGCGAGCGTATCTAGTAAACCGTCTTTGGAAATTTTTGTAGTCTGTAAATTTCAAAGATCAAGTACGAGTTTGATAATGGTAATTATTATTTTTTATTACTTTTTTTAAAACAATTTTGAACTACAAAATTAATTATAAATTTGAAATTATAATTATATAGTCAAAAACAGCAAACCATAAGGAAGAAATAAAAACTCATTACATATGGGTCAAGGATATATATATATATATATATATATATATATATATATATATATATATATATATATATATATATATATATATATATATATATATATATATATATATATATATATATATATATATATATATATATATATATATATATATATATAATATATATATATATATATATATATATATATATATATATATATATATATATATATATATATATATATATATATATATATATATATGAAAAAGGTTAAATCATTTTAAGATATGTAGAATTCGAATATGGAACCCAAGAATTCAGAATTCACACTTAGGAACTAAAGCTTAAGTTTAAGAACTAAGTTTAAGCTACAAATAAAAAAGAATGCAGAATCTCTGATTTAATAAGAGATCAAAATACTTTGTTCAAAGTAAAGAAAATTCCCCAAAAATATATTTTGTTCTAGTACCAAATAAATTTCTGAGGCTAAAATAAAAATAAAAAAAAAAAAAATCCCAAGTTCTAAGAATTTTAAATTTTTTCTCAAAAAAAAAAAAAAAAAAAAAAAAAAAAAAATTTTTGGTTCAATATCAGAACTTTTGTTTTTGGTATTTGAATATTTTTTTCTACACTAACCTAAAAAATTTCAGAACTTTTGTGTTCTAAGAATAAAATTCGGACCTTTGTTCTTTCACGATGATGAAAAAATATTAGACTCGGAAAGGTTTCTCCGACTTTCTTTACTTATAAATTAAAAATGAAAATTAGAATTTTTAATGATAGAAAGAAATGCATATAAAATATTTTTGAGCTTCTTTTTTTATTTTAATAAATTATATATATTTATATATATATATATAATATATATATATATATATATATATATTATATATATATATATATATATATATATATATATATATAATATATATATATATATATATATATATATTATTATTATTATTATTATTATTATTATTATTATTATTTAGTTTTCTGTCGTACTTAGTTCGACTTATCATAACCTGAACGACCGAAGTTTGCCGTGTGATACAGGCCTAACCGATTGATGATAGAACGTATATATATATATATATATATATATATATATATATATATATATATATATATATATATATATATATATATATATATATATATATATATATAATATATATATATATATATATATATATATATATATATATATATATATATATATATATATATATATATATATATATATATATATATATATATAAATTAATTTTAAATTTTCTTTTGCAAAAATCACTCGCGATGAAGCGCAATATTGTAAAAAAAAAGACCTATTTTTAAATTAATAATAAAATTGACAATAAAATACCAACCTTTACGATCTAAATATTTTTTCATCATCGGAAAAGAACAAAGCACCCAAAATTCTAATTAAAGTCAAAATTCCAAAAAAATATTTTTCAAGTATTGGTATTGAAGTTACACTGCAAAAAATGTCCTAACGAATCGTTGGGACAAGTGGCAAAAATGTCACAACAAATTTTTTAATTATTTCTCTTGTTATAAAATCATTAGGTGAAGCGACTTTCTTATGCTTAACATGTCTTTTCTGTATTGAAAATTTTACGATTCGTTAGGACAATTTTTGCAGTGTAGAGATAATGTTCTCAAAAGAAGTATGAAATTATTGTTTGTCTTAAGCTCTATCGGGATAAGTCTATAAGGATAATGTTCTCAAACTTTATCAATAGTTAGAAACACAAAATGTCTAACCGAAGAAATAATCATTTATTTTTTAATTTAAAATTTAATTTTTAATTTAATTATGTCTATGTGAACCTAACCAAAACTAAATTCCATTTGGATTATGTCTATTATCTTCACATGTACTCTTTAATTTGGCATTTTAGCATTGTAATAGTGTGAATAATATTTGTACCCAATAGATGAACACATCGTATGTTCTTATTATTTGTACACTGCAAATTTTGTCCTAACGAATCGTTGGGACATGTGGCGAGAATGTCACAACAAATTTTTTTCAGTTATTTTTCTTATTAGAAAAATCGGTGAAGCGACTTTCTTATGCTTAATGTCTTTTCTGTATTGAAAGTTTAACTGTGACATTTTTGCCACTTGTCCCAACGATTCGTTAGGACATTTTTTGCAGTGTAACTTCAATACCAATACTTGAAAAATATTTTTTTGGAATTTTGACTTTAATTAGAATTTTGTTCTTAGAACACAAAAGTTCTGAAATTTTTTAGGTTAGTGTATAGACCATCCCGATAGAGCTTAAGCTAAAAAATAATTTCATACTTCTTTTGAGAACATTATCTCTATCACTGCAAAAATTGTCCTAACGAATCGTTTGAACAAGTGACAAAAAAATGTCACGGTAAAATTTTCAATAGAGAAAAGACATGTTAAGCATAAGAAAGTCGCTTCACCAAATGATTTTAAAACAAGAGAAATAATTAAAAAATTCGTTGTGACATTTTTGCCACTTGTCCCAACGATTCGTTAGGACAATTTTTGCAGTGTATAGACCTATCCCGATAGAGCTTAAGCTAAAAAATAATCTCACATCTCCATAGTATAGGTATATCCTTTTTCTTTAACATTGGAGTGAATTGGATAATACCAATTATCCTCACTAGTATTCCTGTAAGTTGAGAAGTAAGCAACCACAAAAATAAGGAAAAAGACAGGAAAAAGAATCCTTGATATGAAATCAATACGGGAACTCCATTTTAACGGGAATTTGGTTAAAATAAAGGTGAGGAATTTATTTGAAGATAATCTTCCTTTCTTTTTCTCCGTTTTTCGATCTTCTTCTAAAGCAAAATTTTCAGACTGATTTCTATCTTGTGATTTCTGTGGAAAAAAAAAAAAATTGTAAAATTTTAAACTTATTAAAATTATAAGAAATTAATAAATTTAAAAAAAAAAAAAAATAGAAAATAATAATAATAATAAAAAAAATGAATAACAATAATAAGAATGAAAAATTGGTTAAGAAATAATAGTTCTAAATTATTAAATATATATATATATATATATATATATATATATATATATATATATATATATATATATATATATATATATATATATATATATATATATATATATATATATATATATATATATATATATATATATATATATATATATATATATATATATATATATATATATATATATATATATATATATATATATATATATATATATATATATATATATATATATATATATATATATATATATATATATATATATATCTATATATTTTAGAAACAAAAAGGAAACGTTCGCTTGTATCTTTTTTCATTTTAAATAATTTCTGTACCGTTACAACACTGAAAAAATTGTCCTAACGAAATTCGTTGGGACAACTGACACAAAAATGTCACAGTAATATTTTCATTTGAGAAATGACATATTAATCATGAGAAAGTCACTTCACCAATTTATTTTATAATAAGAAAATAACTGGAAAAAGTTTGTTGCGACAGCTTTATCACTTGTCCCAACGATTCGTTGGGACAAACTTTTGCAATATATTTACTCGGAAGAGGTTATAGATAGAATGTAGAAGAGAAACACCTAAAATTTTTATCAAGAAAAAATGAACAACATATTTTCCTAGCAAGAAAATTTTACAGCCACAATGAACATAAGAAACATTTATACCTCTGTATAAGTTAAAAGTCTTATCATTATTTCTATTTGCACTAAAAAAAAAAAAAAAAAAAAAAAAAAAAAAAAAAAAAAAATTCCTTACTGTAGTATTGTCTCCTTCTTCTTCTTCTTCTTCTTCAGATATTTTATTTTTAGATTCCTTATTTCTTTCCAAAGTCAAAAAGTAACTGATTAGGGCGATTTCAAGTAGTACCCCGAAAACGAAAGTAAGGCATACTCCTGTCCATACGTCAATGGCCTACAAATATATTCTTCTATTAAAATACAGTTTATGGAAATATAATAATCAGTTTTTATATTAAGTTTTTGGTATAAAAGAAGCAGTTACAGTCCTATGTTCATTTGATGGAATAGAAAATTATTAAAGAAGAAGTAATAGATAATATAGATGTAAAAAAAATCAGTTAAAATTAATAATGAGTCAGCTACAAAAAAAAAAAAAAAAAAAAAAAAAAAAAATTAAATCATTTCAAATGAAAAAAAAAAAAAAAGTTATTTTAAATCTTTCGAATAAAATTTGAATAATAATAATAATAATAATAATAATAATAATAATAATAATAATAATAATAATAATAATAATAATAATAATAATAATAATAATAATAATAGAGTAAAAGTAACAGGAAATTATATATGAATCTACATAAACACTCACGTATTCATGTGTACAGAAGTACAATTTTATAAGTACATATAAACGATTAAAGCTAAAATTAAGATAACAAAAAGTAGCAAATTTTCATTATTATTATTATTATTATTATTATTATTATTATTATTATTATTATTTATTATTATTATTATTATTATTATTATTATTATTATTATTATTATTATTATTATTATTATTATTATTATTATTATTATTATTATTATTATTATTATTATCATATATATTATTATTATTATTATTATTATTATTATTATTATTATTATTATTATTATTATTATTATTATTATTATTATTATTATTATTATTATTATTATTATTATATTATTATTATATTATTATTATTATATTATTTTATTTTTTATTTTTATTATTTTTTTTATTTTTTATTATTATTTTATTATTATTATTATTATTATTATTATTATTATTATTATTATTATTATTATTATTATTATTATTATTATTATTATTATTATTATTATTATTATTATTATTATTATATTATTAATTATTATTATTATTATTATTATGGAAATCAACTCACTCTCGTATAAGAAACCTGAGGTAGCGTCTGATTAACTGCGAATGTCATAATGGCCAAAGTAATAAGAACGGTGATTCCCAGAGTAACTTTTGCCCCAAACGATTTTCCGTCAAATAGGAAAGTAATCCAGGATAAAATGACCAACATTGAACAAGGAATATAGACAGTTATTTGATAATAGGAATACTCTCTCTTAAATATCAAATCGACGTCCAAGCATGAGTATCTGCCTGATATATATATATATATATATATATATATATATATATATATATATATATATATATATATATATATATATATATATATATATATATATATATATATATATATATATATATATATATATATATATATATATATATATATATATATATATATATATATATATATATATATATATATATATATATATATATATATATATATATATATATATATATATATATATATATATATATATATATATATATATATATATATATATATATATATATATATATATATATATATATATATATATATATATATATATATATATATATATATATATATATATATATATATATATATATATATATATATATATATATATATATATATATATATATATATATATATATATATATATATATATATATATATATATATATATATATATATATATATATATATATATATATATATATATATATATATATATATATATATATATATATATATATATATATATATATATATATATATATATATATATATATATATATATATATATATATATATATATATATGCAATACCAAAAATGTCCTAACGAAAATCGTTGGGACAAGTGAAAAAAAAAAAAAATGTCAGTAAAATTTTCAAACGTGAAAAGACATATTAAGCATAAGAAAGTCGCTTCACCGATATATTTTCTATATATTAAAAAATAACAAGAAAAAAAAAACTTGTGACATTGTTGCCACTTGTCGCAACAATTCGTTAGGACAATTTTTGCAGTGCACTGACGGTAAATGGTGGTTGTAGTTTCAGGTAGTGTATCTGTACCAAACGTTATTTAAATAAATTAATAATACCTGTATCTGTTTCTGTTACGAAGTGACTTGTTTTAACCTTTTGCAGAATGAAGACTTTGAGGAGTAAGACATTAGTTATTTGAAGAGGTTCGCCATTCTTCCATGATAGAACCAAATTACTAGAAGTCAGTGAAACTGTATAGCAAATAATATATATATATATATATATATATATATATATATATATATATATATATATATATATATATATATATATATATATATATATATATATATATATATATATATATATATATATATATATATATATATATATATATATATATATATATATATATATATATATATATATATATATATATATATATATATATATATATATATATATATATATATATATATATATATATATATATATATATATATACGTTAGCACTTTAAAGGCATTGCTAGGTTAGGTTAGGATCACAGAGGAGAATTTTCTATGCAATTCCTACCTAGGATCAGCATGACATATCGAACATATCGAACCAGTGCACTTTGACACGTTCGTCAATCATTCTACCGTTAAGTTTCTATAGAAATGATATATATATATATATATATATATATATATATATATATATATATATATATATATATATATATATATATATATATATATATATATATATATATATATATATATATATATATATATATATATATATATATATATATATATATATATATATATATATATATATATATATATATATATATATATATATATATATATATATATATATATATATATAGTGACCTAACTATCTCTGTGGTGACCAATGTATGGTCCAGGAGGTCACTACACTTTGTTGTAGCGAAGGGGGATAGATCAGGAGGCTGGGTGTTTCCTAAGTCCCCTTGTGGAATGCCGACTGGTAGGCGTGTGGTAGCCACCACTTCTCTTCAGGCCCGTGGAACGTCTGTAGCCTCAGGTGGAAGGCTACTTCAAAGGGATTACCACAGTCGAGGGCAAAGGGAGCTGCCAAACTGGGTTTCCTTTTTGGTAGCAGAGGCGTTGGAACTTCTTCTTCTAAGGGCAGCTTCTTTTGGACTTCTGCTTGGGACTGCTTCTTTTAGGGCTTCTGCTTGGGACGTCTTCTTCTTGGGCAGCTTGGCTGTAGAGGCGGATTCTTCTTTGGCTCCTCGGAATAAAGTGAAAGGTTACTACTAATTCTATACCTTCTGAAATTATCTCAGTATTTGGGAAGGTGTAAGAAAAGTAGAGAGTTTTCCACTTTATTTATTATTTCCCTAATTTTAACAAAATTGTTGTACCAAGTTACTATTATTAAAGTTTTATAAATTTACATTGAGATATTATACAA
>SEYY01020196.1:0-47500 GCA_009176605.1 Armadillidium nasatum
AACTATGATATCCTCTCCATAATATTCTTTGTGTTTCTTTTTCTCGTGATCTTTCTTGGAAAGATCAATTATTTCTCTTTTTAAACAAGCTTCAAAGAGGTTGAGTGTTCTGAGGCACCTTCAGTATTTTTTCACTCCACCCAGTTGCTTTCTCTGTATAAGGGTGGTTTGCCCCTGTATGGAGTACGCCTCACACATCTGGAGTAGCTCCACTCATGCAACTCTCTTAGAAAAGGTGGAGTCTAGGGCTTTTCGCCTTATCAACTCTCCTTCTCTCACTAATTCTCTCCAGTCTCTCTCTGGCCGTCGAACTGTTGCTTCACTCTCTCTATCATTTAGAGTCTCATTCTTTTCTTTCTGATCACCAGTATGGCTTTCGACGCTCGAGGTCAACTGGTGACATACTTTCCTATCTTACTGATCTATGGTCTTCTGCCCTTAGGGACTTCGGGGAGTCTTGTGTGGTGGCGCTTGACATATCCAAGGCTTTTGACCGGGTGTGGCATGCGTCACTGCTCTCCAAGCTTCCCTCCTTTGGGTTTCCTCCTTCTCTTTGCTTACTATTGTCTAGTTTTCTCTCAGATCGTTCCATTTCGGCAGCTGTAGATGGAGCGACCTCTTCCTCCTTTTCTGTCAACTGTGGTGTTCCTCAGGGTTCTGTTTTATCTCCAACCTTATTCTTACTTTTCATTAACGATCTTCTCCACTGCACTTCTAACTCTGTTCACTCTTATGCTGATAATTCAACTCTGCACTCTTCTACTCATTTCAAATCTGCTCCCTCTTTTGCTTCTAGAGTTGCTTCTTCGTCTTCAACTTTCCAATTCTATTCTTGCCGATCTGGATGGGATTTCTCGGTGGGGTCATAGCAACCTTGTGAAATTCAACTCTTTAAAAACTCAACTTCTTCACATCTCCCTCTCAAAAACACCTCCTAACTTTCCTATCCTCTTCGATGGCTCTCCCGTCTCACCTGTAAATAACATTAACATTCTTGGTCTAAACATAAACAACAAACTATCTTGGAAGCCACATATCACAATGGTTGCTAAAGCGGCCTCTAAGAAGCTGGGAGTTCTGTTCAGATTGCGAGAATTTTTCTCTTCTGAACAGTTACTCCAAATATATAAGGGTCTTATTCGCCCTTGTATGGAGTACTGTTCTCACATTTGGGGGGGCTCCGGCTCCTCCTCTCTTCTCGATAGGGTTGAGTCAAAAGCTAAAAGATTAATTAACTGTCCCCTACTTTCAAACTCTCTTGACCCTCTGTCTCTGCGACGTGACGTTGGCGCGCTATCTCTTTTCTACAGGTACTACAATGGCAGGTGCTCGAGGGAATTGGCCTCTCGCATTCCTCCTCCATTGCGTCGTCCTCGTTGCACAAGGGGTGCCCCGCTTTCGCACCAATTTTGTGTGGACGCAGGAAATCCTAGGCTAGCCCGTTGTGGTACCTCTTTCTTTCCAGCCACCTCTATTCTGTGGAACTCTCTACCTTCATCTATTTTTCCTTCTGTATTTAACCTTTCACTCTTCAAGGCTTCCGCCTGCGCCCACCTGAGGGCTGTGCGTTAGGTGCGTGTGTGTTTAAACGAGTTCTCTCTATGTGTGTGTGCCACCTCCTTGAAAAGGGCTCTGCCCGTGAGCGGTGGCGTTCTGTAAAAAAAATAATAAAAAAACTATATATATATATATATATATATATATATATATATATATATATATATATATATATATATATATATATATATATATAATATAAATAAATAAATAAATAAATAAAAAATAAATATATATATACCAGTGGGCTCTACGGATGCCCAGGATGGGTCCCCATACCCTGAGACGGAGTTCCAAGGTACCCCGGGAAAAATTAGAAGAAAATAATGTATTTAATAAATAAATAAAAAATATATTTATATAAAAAAAAAAAAAAAAAAAAAAAAAAAAAAGTTATTAATTAATTAAAAATTAATTAATAAAATTATTAGGAAATAATAATTATTGAACACGTGTTAAAACACGCTGCACCCCGCAGGGGATCACTTCCCACATTACCACACCCCCTCCCTCAAGATTCGTTTCAGCATAAGGAGCCATCACCGTCCCTTGAGGGTTCACATCAGCACAGGTACATGTATATTACCACATCATATCCATTAGCCCCGCATCCTGCACAGGGAACCATTCACCCAGCCGTTCAGCAGGGGTATGCACCATTCATACAGAGGTTGCATGTTAAAAAAGAAACAGTTCACAAGGTGTTTCACTTGAGGATATTTTAAATAAAAATAAAAAAAAATTAAAAATATCTAATAGAAAATGAAAAAGTAAATAAATAAATAAAAATAAAAGTAAAAATAAAAAAAAAATATTTTTAAAAAAAAAATAAATTTATAAAACAAAATAAATAAAAAATAAAGTTAAAGATGAAAATAAAAAAAAATAAATAAAAAAAAAAAATAAATAAAAAGATAAAAAAAATAAAAAATAAAAAATTAAATAAAAAAAAAAAATATAAAACAAAATAAATGAAAAATAAAGTTAAGATGAAAATAAATAAATATACATGTATAATGGCGTAGGGGTATCCCATGACCTTACCCTTACACAGCTTACCCCAGCATATATATATAAAGTAGTTGAGCGGTGATATTGTCGATCAATGCAATTGCATGCAATGTTGCTTGCAACATTGCAACATTGCAAATGTTGCTTGCAGCATTGCAATGTTGCAAAAAAAAAAAAAAAATACAAAAATTATTAAAAAAAAAATAAAATAAAATAAATAAATAAATAAAAAAAATTAATTAAAAAAAAAAAAAAAAAAAAATTATATATATATATATATATATATATATATAATATATATATATATATATATATATATATATATATATATATATATATATATATATATATATATATATATATATATATCAGGGGAGTAGCCCCAGGGTACCCCGTGAAAAGTAATAGTTATTAATTAATCAATTAATAAAATTATTATGTAATAATAATTATTGAATTCGTGTTAATACACGTTGCCCCCCGCAGGGGATTATTATTATTATTATTATTATTATATCCAAGGACTAAATCCCACCACCAATCAGGGGTCAGGGATCCGCCGGGAGTTGCCAAGGGGTAGCGCGCGCTTCGAGGTTCACCCACTCAGGGGTTGCTTGTTAAGAAATCCCCATATATATATATATATTATATATATATATATATATATATATATATATATATATATATATATATATATATATATATATATATATATATATATATATATATAGTGAGAGAGAGAGAGAGAGAGAGAGAGAGAGAGAGAGAGAGAGAGAGAGAGAGAGAGAGAGAGAGAGAGAGAGAGAGAGAGAGAGAGAGGGAGAGAGAGAATAACTTTCATTTCTTCAAGGTCAATTGGAGAAAGTGTAACACCTGGTTCTGCATGTGTTGGGGTAAATTCAATTAGAAACTAAACCGGTTTTACCTTTTTCTTTTATTTTTAAACGGTTTTTACCTTCAGCAGGGCCCTTTTCCATTCAAAAACAAAACTTAATGGAAAATCCATGTCATATAGCTTTCTAAAGCAATTAGTCTGGTCACTTTCTAAGCTTGAAGGACACTGAGGCAGCTAGGGTCAGTCCCCCCCTCACAGGCTTCATGAAAAATGTATGTGTCAACTTTATATATATATATAAAGGCGTGGGGGGCACCCATCACCCTCCCCCAGTTCACACAGGTATTAAGAACACACACACACACACGATACATGATGTTTCCATAGTAACTGTTTTTAGGTCTTTTCACTATGCACACACACACATACCAAAAATCATTATTATTATTATTATTATTATAATACTTAATAGTACCAGTAGTAGTATTTCATACCCTAAACCTTTAAGGTATCCTACTTAGCAGCATGAGGTAGGCTATAGAAGCTTGTAAAGGCCGACACACAGACACTCACAAGAAAAACATTGACCCATATACTCATTTAATTTGCAGGATCAGGTATCTTAGCAGCAGTTGGAGACATTTAAACATAAACTGGTAAACTTTACACTTAACTAAATAAAAAGGTACACAAACATGAATACATTTACACACAGCACATGTGAATCGTTTCAAAAATATAAGTTTATTATGGCATGAATATTTTTTAAATTTTAATAAAATCTATTTACGTTTAAGTTTTAAAATAATCAAGAAATTTTTAAGAAGAAAATTTTTTTTAACTAAACCTTTTTAACAAACTTCATTAAATATTAAATGAAAATTATAAATTAACATTTTCACAAACATTTCATTCCTATAAAACTATATACTTAAATGATATGTACATAATGTAACATCGAATTTCTTTTAAAACAAATGTAAGCATATAACCTGTAATATGTATTTTTATAATATAATATTATAATATTTTTACTTACTGTAATATTGCACTAAGACCAACCGAGTCCATCCAAGCTTAACAACAGCAAAGTTCATACTAATTATATCCCACCAATTAGCATTAGGCATTAGCACAAAACAAGGATAAGCCCCGCCCCTTTTTCATATTCACCCAATCACCAGAGGGCACCATCATAAAACATATCACAATGATAACCCTGCATTCCTTTCTACATAGGCCAGGTAAATTTCTACTAACCTGTTTACCCATTTTGACATTGATTGATAGAAATATAAGCCCATCCTAATAAATTCAGCTTTCCAGGTAATTAGTCCTGGACCTTTGGGCCTTTTTCTTGACATTGATCGAGGAGAACATAATAAACCCATTATTTGTTCTATTTATCACCATACTCCAAATGCTCATTTACATATATATTCTATTTACTTGAGCACCTTTTATTTTTCCAGGTAATTACCACAGTACCTTTAGGCCTTTTTTTAGATATTTACGAATGATCCGAAGCCTCACCAACACACGTAATAACTTTTCCTTCATTTTATTATTAATTTTCAACCTTATGGACTTATATATTAGTGCCCATTGCACTTTTCCCATATCAAGAGCCGACATACTTAGCCCCGAAAGATGTTAAATTCCATATTTCTTCATAAGCTAAATACCCTTTATCCTGTTTGCCCTGAATATTTAGCCGATTTCTCATGATAAAGATAGACTCCTTACCAGAACTCGTCGTAACGCCTCCTTCATATATACATTTCATTTATTGAGCATACTTTTACTTGGGCAATACAAGCACTTCTACTAAGATTTATAACAGCATCAAACATAAGAATACCCAAATTTTCCAAATCTAGGGAACGTATGAATACCCGATTTTCCACATCTAGTTAACATATATGCAGCATTACCAATAACGAGGCCATGCAGCCTAATAACTTTTGCATTTACTTTCGAATGGTGCCAGCATTCAAAATAACTAACCCGTAAAAACTTTGTATTTTCAAACTTCGTCTATTTCTTAAGGGTCTTCATAAACTAACCTGCTTTAGATGTCAATATATTAAAAATACATGCATTGATACTAAGGTTTCGGACAACATCATTACTAACATGTGCCATAACTGCTCCTTCATTTTATTATTATCATTAATTTTCACCCATATGAACTTATATATTAGACCCCATCACACACAATCCAAATCAAGAGTCGACATACTTAGCCCCAAAAGATGATAAACTCTATTATTCTTCATATGTTAATTACCCTTTATCAGGCTAGCCTGAATATTTGGGGTGATTTCTCGTGATAAAGACCGAATCCTCACCAGCACCTGTCATAACTCATCATCCATATAGGCATTTCATTTATTTAGCATACTTTTACTTAGGCAATACAAATATCCATACTAAGATTTCTAACAACATCAAACATAAGAATACTCAATTCTACCAATATAACTAATTCGTAAAAACTTTGCATTTTCTCACTTCATCTATGCTCTTATGGGCATTCACAAACTAACATGCTTTAGAGGTCAATATATCGATGATACAAGTATTCATACTAAGGCTATGGTTAACATCAAACATAGGAATTCTCAAACTTAGCAATTCTAGTCAATATACTTGCAACATCATCAATATTGAGGTTAAACAATCTAATAACTTATTCATTTACCTTCGGATGGTACCCGCATTCAATATAACTTATATCGTATAAACTTTTATATTTACTACACTTAGTCTATTTTCTTAGCGTTTGACTCTTTTACAAACTATCTTAAACTGTTTAGAACCTCGAAATATTTATTTTATTAACATTTTTCTTTTAAAATATTTAATTTTACTTCTTTTACTCATCAAACATCTGATATAACATGTTACATACTCACATACTAACGTAAAGTATCTTCAGAGAACAATCAATTAATGAAAACATAGATGCCCACACACATTTTCAGGTTTTCTAAATTATACTTAAACTTATTTATTTAATAAACGATATCTTACCCTATATTTAGCTTTCAACACACCTTTTGATACAGTAAGGTCCTAACTAATATATTAAAAATACAAAAACACTCTTATCGACTGACACATTTATCCCTCAATGTTCCTAAGGTGTTTTATACTAAACATCAATCTGACCAACCTAATCAATCATAATCAACAATCCTTATTCAAGCATTTTCAAGTTAACATATTTCAAGTACGAGACAAATACTTTCATATTAAACATGAAAAAACAATTATTTTCATGTATTGAACTGTTACGAGCTGTATTTTTTTACTAACATTAGCTATTCATGCATTTTCAAGTTAACATATTTCTAAATACGAGGTAAATATTTCACAATAAACATGAAAAAACAATTATTTTCATTATTGAACTGTTACGAGCTGTATTTTTTTACTAACATTAGCTATTCATGCATTTTCAAGTTAACATATTTCAAATACGAGGTAAATATTTCATATTAAACATGAAAAAACAGTTATTTTCATGTACGACTCTATCACTATCTGTATATTCACTATCATTAACTATTTTTAAGCCTTTTTAGCATAATTCGATCATCGTCACTTAGACAGTAATTACAGGAAATACACCAATATAGACAGTAGGGTACATTAAACATAAGCACACATAATTATATAATTATACTAATATACCAATAATTAAATACAAAGTAAAATAGGTAAATACAAAGTTAGCATTGTTTCGACATGTTTCACAGAGCATACGAAGTGTGTTTTATAAGTAATATACAAATTTCAACATTACATCGCTATCTCATGTTTCAAGAAACGTACATTTTATATTTTCAAGCTAATATATTTTAATCTCATCACTCCTAACCATAACAACCTAACAAATTTGACCTCGAAGGTCTTACCAATTAAATCAATATTGTTTACTTTACAAATGTAACCTTTCCTGAGGTAACATAACCTAACCTTAGTACAGTATGTCTTCGGATCCTCAAATTTCTTTATTAAAGTAAGCTTCTGCGTAAGCATTATACTATTCTTCCATTTTTCAGATGCTGTGAATGGGACTTTAAACTATATATTCGCGACTAGCGCATAATTCTCAGAAACTACAATTACCATCTATCGCTTTTAGCATTTTTCATACTCTTATATAACAGGGTTAGAAGGTACTCTAACTCTGCTTCTTCTCGGATCCACATATTTCATAAATAAAGTAAGCTGTTGCACAAACATTATACTATTCATACATTTTACAGATGTTATGAATGAGACTTTAAACTATAGATTCACGACTAATACATAATTCTCAGGACTACAATAATCATCTACAGCTTTTAACATTTTTCATACTCTTATATAACAGAGATAGTAGGTACTCTATCTCTATTTCTTCTACTCTTCTCAACTTAGCGTCCAAGTCTTCAAGAACAAACATTATTTCTTGAAGGTTCACTCATTCGGGAAATATATAGATTGTTAACTTCATGATGACTCTAAGAAAATATTGCTTCAATGTCTACATAACATTTCTAAGCTATCCTAAATTAACCTAACTTTATTTTCATACCATAGATGACTACCTCTCAATAGCTATCTCGCTTCTAACCTTACGGTCGATACATGCCTATGAATAGATAATAACTTAAATAATATGCGTACTCTTACATATCAAAGACAGCCAACCTAACCTAACCTAATACAATTACAATCTAATAACCTTCCACACACACACACACATACAAGGGTACATATATACTTGTGCACTCGATTGGATATATATATATATATATATATATATATATATATATATATATATATATATATATATATATATATATATATATATATATATATATATATATATATATATATATATATATATATATATATATATATATATAATTATATATATTTATTATATATATATATATAAGGGGACATGGGTTACTGGGCGGTTACTGCATTCTCAGATATTGTTGACCGACGGTCTAAAATTTAATATTCTTGGTAAAACAGGAATATACAAATCTTGAGGAGGAAGGACACGTACGAGGGAAACACCAAAATATTTGCTTTTATATATATATATATATATATATATATATATATATATATATATATATATATATATATATATATATATATATATATATATATATATATATATATATATATATATATATATATATATATATATATATATATATATTATATTATATTATAAAATGCAGACTTTGAAAATCATCGAAAGTGTTACTTTATATATCGAGAATCCCTAATTTATGAAATACCTTGTATTTAGTCTATTAGTTTTATTAAATACTTTTTAAATATAATTACATGCACTTGTTTGAGTGCTCGATAAATGAACAAAAAAGTCATAGTCCAATATTTTTAGACTCCACTTAATAAGACTCATGTGAAAAACGCAAAAGCCAAGTCTAACAGACCAGGAGAGAAGGGAGAAACTCTTTCCTCGAAGTTACTATCAATTAATTTGTTTATCGTTAATTTTAGACAATTGAACCTTTAAGTATAAAAACTTCATAATTCAAAAGGATTGTATTTAACAGTAAATTATGGCGAAATTAAAAAGAATTTCACAATCAAACGTAGAAAATATTTCTTAGTTATTTTCAAATATATCTCTTTGACTTAATGAACGTTTTGAAATATTATCAGGAAATTCAAATAGGAAAACGGTAATACTTTATTTGGTCACAATAAATAAATAAATAAAGCTCCACAAATATAAAATCTCAAAATAAAAATAAATTTATTTACCCAAAATAATTTTCCTAATTCTTTTTGTTCTTGGTAACATTACTATTACGGGATTCTCTTTAACTACAACTAAGAGACTCCTCATCTGTAGCTTCTTCAGTAGGAACTTTAAGGTTTTCTATATCATCTTGACTCTTCTTTTGGAACCTCAATGTGTGGTGAAGCTGCTAAATGAGTTACTGAAGTATTAACTAAAATTTTGGTTAAACACTGCCTAAGTTTCTTAATAAAGACATCAATATCGGTGTCTGTCATACCAATCGCTGCAGCAGCAGTTAGATAAGGACTTGAACATTCATTTGTGTGAGTACCCCAACCTGAATATTATAAAGAAAAAAAAAACTTATTGAATTTAATATTTAATTTTATATTAATCATAAATATTAATTACTACTAAATAGAGTAAAGTTTCGGGATAATGTGGTATTGGCCCTTTTTTTGTAGCAGATAAAAAATTACCGATATCAAACTAATACCAATATCAAAACCTTACCTGTAAAAGATTGTGAGGTAAGTATTTAAATATTTGGAATGCAAAAACTGAAGTCTTTTCAAAGCAAATATTATACTACTTGTAGCTTGTATAATAGAGTATAGAGTGGGAACTTTTTCAGAGGGAACTGGGAGTCAAATAATATCTGGTTCATAATGGCCAATCAAAAATAATTTCAAGTTTTATTCCTCATATTAATATATAAGTCAATTACACAACGTCACTCTAGCATGTGGACTACAGAAGATTTTAAAAGAAAAAAAATATTTCTAAAAATATATATATATATATATAACTAACTATATATAACTATAACTATATAACTATAACTAACTAACTAACTAACTAACTAACTATATAACTATAACTATATATATATATATATATATATATATATATATATATATATATATATAATATATATATATATATATATATATATATATATATATATATATATATATATATATATATATATATATATATATTTCTTTTTAGGTAAGTAAGAATGGAACCTTTTCTTTGAAGTGGGGGCATTTGCTAATCCTTGAGTAAGTGTTCCTCTTTATTGAATTTTTATTTTATTTTATTTTTTGTGTTTTTTCAAGGTTAAGATTAATTTTGTAATAAGTTTTACTTGTATTAATGGCAATTAAGTTAATTGGTTTCCTTCAGTTGTTTTATAGTAAATAGACATTTGAAATATGGAAAGTGGATGCAAATATTATATCTAAGAATAAGGATACAGAAGAAATATTTTATAATTTTCTGTTTTCAAGAAGAATAAAATATTAATTGAAAATGGACAATTGAACTTTATCTCATATTCTTTTCTTTTACTTTTTCTTATCTATTTTTCTCTCGAAAGTTCATATTTGTCATTTAATGATTCATCATAAATATCTCCAATTTGTGGCAGGTGAGTTCTAAATTGGTTTTCTTTAAATACAGTTATAAATTATGAATCAATATATATATATATATATATATATATATATATATATATATATATATATATATATATATATATATATATATTATATATATATATATATATATATATATATATATATATATATATATATATGGACCGACCGAGGCTCCGGCCCTGCTAACCCCGGCTAAAAATCAGGGAAAACCGGGGTTAAAATGGCAAATTATACTAAGGGGACGGTCCAATTTCAAAAAAAAAAATTTTTTTAATTTTCTGCCGATTCTCCTGAAATTTTCAGTGTATGTAATTTTTTTTACGGGTGAAAAAAGTCAATTTCTAGAGTTTTTCTGAGTCTACAACGGTTAAAAAAAAATTTTTTATTTTTTTTATATTTGACCCTTTTTCAAATGAATGGTGGGACCAAACCACTTTTCGGAATGACCTAAAATTTGGATTTATATTCAGGATTCTATGGGCTACAAAAGCTTCTAACAAACTTTTGTTCCTAGAGCTATAGAAAATATGTGAAAAGCTCAAAACTGACCAACTATCGAAAAAAAATATTTTTTTTGAAAAAAAAAAAACTTTTTCAGACAAAAAAAAAAAAAATAAATAACAAAAAAAAAAACTACAACTATAACATTTCTTATATTTCGTGGGTGTATAGAGGAGGGATGGAGCTACAAATTCCTCTCTATACTTTATTCGTTTTTTTCGAGATAGACTCTCAAAAAAGGTCCATTTTTAAGCAAATTTCAAAAATTCCCAAAGTTTGAGAGGCTATATCACGCTTCAAACACATAGCATTTAATAATGTACTAAATGAAAGTTATAGCCCTGTCCCTCCTCTAAACAATATCCAAAAACAAAAAAATTAGTAGGTAGCGTTTTTTTTTTAAATTTTTTTTTTTTTTTTTTTTTTTTTATTTTTGCAAATTTTTTTTTCAAAAAAGAATTTAAGTGTTTGTAACTTTTTTTTCTAGACGTGATATCAAAAATTTGTTCCCAGTAATGCAAAAAATTGGGGCTAAGATTATTCACTTAAATTTTCAGCTCATGTAGACTAGTGGTTTGACCCCACTATTCATTTTTTCTTCAACTTTGGGTCCAAATAACTTTCAAATCGTTATAGACTCAGAAAAATGCTCGAAATCAACTTAGAACTTCGGGAAAAAATACATACAGACTGAAAATTTCATCTCAATCAGTCAAATAAAAAAAAAAATTCAAAGAAAATATAATTTTTTTTCTTTTTTCAATATTTTCTTTTTCTGTTTTGCTAGCGAATAATCATCTTTATGTTTTGGTTTTATATGCTCCCATAAAAATTTGGTCGAATATTTTTTACTTGGGCACCAGGAGATCCTCTTCTAATTTCCTGACAGCAGATGTTACATTTAGCTATTTTGAGCCTATCCTGAAACATTGTAAAGTACTCCCATACTGCTGAAGCTGATCTTTTAGCCATATTGACTGAAAGTATAAACAAAATAATAATTTTGAAATAATGTAGCTAAATGATACAAGTTTTATACACAGCAATAAAATAACAATGATATGTATAAATACAGGTTATATTGATAATTTTATATCTTACATTTTTTTCAAACTTTACCTTAGGGTCTTACCTAGGTAAACCTGTTGAATCACTATTATGAATCATAAAATTTTTTTTTTTAAATTTCTGCATTTTTTTAAAAACTTTTATTATTCAAAATCTGTAATTTTCTAATATTTTTTCGGAGAAAATGCATATAATCAGGTATAATCATGTATCTTTGGGACGTGACGTTGGTGCCTTGTCTCTTTTCGATATGTGCTACAGCGGCAAATACTAGAGAGAACTGTTCACACGTTTACTTCCACCTTTACGACAGGTTCCGTAGCATAATGGGTATATTATCTTCACATAAATTTTGTGTGGACATAGGCAACTCCCGGCTTGTCAGCTGTGATGCCTCCTCCTTTCCAGACACCTCTGTTTTGTGGAACGTCTCTCCCATTTTCTGTGTTTCCTACCGAATTTAATCTCAATTACTTTAAAGCCACGTCTGTGCTCGCCTCCGAAATTTGCTTTAGGCGGGAATTGTAGGGTTTTTTATTCTCTTATTGATCTAACACCCTTCCTTGAATAGGGCTCTGCCTGTAAACGGTGGATATATATATATGGATATATATATATATATATATATATATATATATATATATATATATATATATATATATATATATATATATATATATATATATATATATATATATATATATATATATATATATAGCTTTCATGTATAGGAACGTAAACATCCGCATCCGCGGATGTGGAACATTGAAAATCAGCATCAGCATCAGCGGATGTGAAAAAATAAACATCCGCATCCGCGGATATTAAAAATTTGACATCCGATACATCACTAATATATATATATATATATATATATATATATATATATATATATATATATATATATATATATATATATATATATATATATATATATATATATATATATATATATATATATATATATATATATATATAATATATGACGTAGAGTGTCAGAATTCAGAATGCTATAAGACAATTTGCAGTGATTATATGGAATGCCAAGGTTGAGTTGGAACATTCATTTTTCATGTCTCTATTGTGTATCACTACATGTAAAGTATGTTTGAGAATGTTTGGGAGGTGCTACCGCTTCCATTTCTTAACTTTTCACACTCTCTATTTTATAAATAACGACAATAAATAAGAATAGTATTGACTGGGAAAAACACAATGATCGGCATAAAAAGATAGCCCCTCATTAACTTTTTACTCACAATCATTGCTTGAAGCCGACAGACATAAACTGAATTGCCAAATTGCTCTGGTGTTGACCTACTCTTCTTCATGTTTTCTAATTTCCGTTTTTATTGCAGACCCTTTTTCTAACTCTAAATCTCACCTCTTCTTTTTTAACCAAAATATGACGCTCGAGAACTCCAATAGAAAATCTTACTTTGTACCCACTTAATTGTTTCTCGTGTTACTGTTTAACGTCTTCTGAAAATTCTACCTTATTGCTTCGGCACATGAATATCTACAATTAAATTTGTCTGCTCTGTTTTTCATCCTGCTCTATTAACTATCCCAAATTTTCTGACTACCTAAATTTCAAATGAACATTTTCTCTCATCGTTTTCTTTTTCAAAAACCATCGTTACGGATGATATCAATATTCACCACTTCCAGTGGTATTTCTCTACCTATCAACATACAGCTAGGGAAACACCTACAAATTGTCAATCCATAAAAGCCTTCACCAAATGGTACAGTTCCCCACCTGTATCTCTCCACGTTTTGGAGATTAACCTAACTTTCTAGAACTTTTCAAACATTAATCATTCTTTTTATGTTATTAAATTCTCTCCTCTTTAGGGTATTTGACCATTTTCGAATATGTGTATCTTGCTTTAACTCTTCAAATGCACCACAGAAATTGACAGCGCTTTCAATAAGGAAGCGTTTTTGACATTTCGGTAGTGCTAACTAGTCATCTAATTTTTTTATTATCCTTTGACAAATTATTGACTTTTTTAAATGGCCTTCTTCAGCACTCGTGGGCAAAACTCTATTTAAGGAAGAGCGTTTTTCAACAGTCCCTAATCATTTTGAGTCCGACCACCTATTGGCTAACGGAAAAGTATTTTAGATATCTTACTGAAAACCAAGGGGAGATATTCACAAAATTTGTAGAAATCACAGGAGAAACTGCTTCAGAGCTCACACCACATGGCTTATTCAAATCACAGAGCCCAAACTTTGAATAACAAAATATTTAAGTGGAATTTGTTATTTATGTGGAATTAAAATATTCTGAATGTGCAGGATGTTTGTTAGTGATGTAAGTAATGAGATTGCCATGTTAACAACTGACACAAGCAATAATCAATTACAGGTCAAATAAAAACTACAATTTTTAGTGTTCTTTGAGATAACCATATTGTTTGTTCTTCCCTATGAAGGTGTATATTACTAATACATTCAAGACAGATGAGCATACCACAAACCCAAAATTGTGTATAGGTTTGGATTCCTTACAGTGATATTAGAGGCTGAACAGCACAAGGATAATTGTTTAGTTTGAAAGCAAGAGTTATGAGGACAATGTAAAGAAATTGAGACTGTTTTCGGTAAAAAGGGAGAATATCTTAGAGGGGATATTAGTCAGGTTTATAAACTTTCATCAACTTACAATTTAAGCGCAAGTAAAATTTTCTGTGATGTATGGGTAATGTGAATATGCATGTTCAATTTTGTTGACAAAGTTTTTGTTCATAATTCGACTTCATAAATTGCATTTGTAATTATACAGCTAGGTCAATTTACTGGAATGAATAACAACTGAAAATTAAAATCTATGAAATGCAATTAAAATAAATTGGCAATATTTCCGTTTCATTAACACCGCATCAATGAGCCTATGTGGCTTATTACGGTTCTATGTAAAATTGTTATAACCACTAAAATAGATGTTACATTTAAAGAAAAACTTTAATATGACTTCTACCCAAAAATTTAACACTGAGAATAGGAAAAAAAACTTCTAAACAAAACTATTTATTTTAAAACTATAGTTGCCATAGCTTCTCGAATTTCTTCCCTTCTAAGATTAGTTCATAAAAACAATAATCGGGAAACTATCTTCCATATAATTGTTATAAAAAACTAAAAATCACAAAATTATTTCATACTCTTAACATTTTCCATATCATGAAAACAAAAGTGATTGCAACCAGAATGATGGAGCCAGGGTCAGAATTTTTTGGGGGATTGACCTCACAACTCTTTTACAACTAACAAAGAATTTTTACCTTTAAAAGTGTATCCTTCGATAACTTTAGTTTCCTTGCCATCCAACACTCTCGTTCCAGAAATTCCTCTCACAAAAAGCATGGACCCTAATCGCGTGATGTCAGTCAATACATTCGGTAACGTCATCGCTATATATATATATATATATATATATATATATATATATATATATATATATATATATATATATATATATATATATATATATATATATATATATATATATATAATATATATATATATATATATATATAATGTTCAACAAATATTTATGTAATGTAATGGGTTATTTCATCTAATGATAATAAAAATATGGTCATGATATACAGTTCAAAAGGAGAATAGTATAAGTACATCGGGCGTTATCGCTTAATGAAGCAATTCAAAAAAAATGTCATAAAAACACAATAAAGCAATATTTACATTAAAACGAGGGAAATATTTGTCATAATTATTTAACATAAAAATCTGAATACAGCATGCACTAACTGAAACCCAAAAAACCCACCGTACCGATCAAATTAATCCACCACAAGTATACCTATAGAGATCTGGTTATTTGGCGTTTTCAATACACGCAATTCGAACGCACCAGCAATACTCTTCAACTCCTCCTCCAGGCGCTTCTTATGATGAATTCGATTTTCTAAGAGCTTTGTATAACCTTCGACACCCATTGATAACATAGTTATAAATGCATCTAAGACTGCACTTCCAGAAGCTCTACCTATAATAATAATAATAATAATAATAATAATAATAATAATAATAATAATAATAATAATAAATAAAAAAAATAATAATAATTACCGAAGTAATTAATGATGCTATTTTTTTTTCCTGAAAAAAATGTAAAAATAAACTAGCAAACAAATTATTAAAGACTTTAAAGTAGGAATCCGTTACACTAGTGTATGAGTAAGCGAATAAGACTTGTAAACTGAAGGTTCTAAGTTTGATTCATAGAAAAGTTTCCCTTCTACATTAAGGGCTAAATCTGGCCAGTGAAGAAGCATGTATGGTTGCTATATGTGTCCGCTTTTGTTTGCCTGTGTGTTTAGGGGAGATCATGTATTCGTTCAACAGCGATTCCTGTTTATTTATAATACAAAATTTCATATTTATAAAGAAGAAAAAAAAAGAACAAACAAGGCACACAAAGAAAACAGTTCAATCTAGATTCTAGATGTACAGAAGGAAAGGAGGGAGAGGTATTGATTGCAAAGAAAAGTCAGCAGTGCACTCGAAGAAAATGGCAAATAGAAAGGGGACTGAATGTCCAGTACGTAAGCACAACAGCACCACTTCCTAGTGGAGGGTATGATGATATGAAGAGCGCCAATCCTCTAGAGCAAACTTCTTTAGATGAAGTTTTGTTCCTTCGCTGTAAGCTTCTCAGCACATCTGCCAATATAATTAAAATCCTTAACGAAGGTGGGAAAAAAGTAAGTTGGAGGTAGGTGGTTTTGTTTTAAAACATATGGAAGGTATAAAAAGTGCCATTGTCCAGTCATATAGACTTCTTTCGCTACACCACCACTTGCCCGTTTCCGGGATACCAAAATGTAATGAGTTTCAAGAAAATGTTATTTGTTATTAGCTGTAGAAATCTTTGAATAAGCAGAACCATAGGGCTTTTGCTCATTACCACTGTTAAGGCCTCTAGAGCGCTAAGAGAATCTCAATACACGCAATTATATTAAAACCTTAAAATTCACCCAAATAAGCTTCTTATTTTTTTAAACCTTCGATCTTTGGTCTAAAAAAAATGTGAATTATTCTTAACATTCGTTATCCCTTAGTTTTAAAATTATTATTATTATTATTATTATTTTCACTGATATTACTATTGTTGCCTTTGTAAATATTTATTACTATCAGTAGTTGAAGATTATTGGGTTTTGGATAAAGAAACCCAGCTCCGGTAAAGACCAATGAAGTTTATACTCTCTCTATACTATCGCTTTTAAAATGAACACTGCTCTTCAGATCTCTCCTATCGCATACCTCCTAAATTGAGAAGGGCTCTTGCGACACGCCTTTCTACACACTTTCATCCTTACTGTGTCCAACTCTCAGACCCCAGACTTAACCTCTATGCTCAATCTTACATGTACTCTACTGGTAAAATCTGGAACACACTCCCTTCATCTATTTTTCCAACTTCCCATGCTCTACATATCTTCAAACACCGTGTATCGGGACATGTCTGCCTTTTAAATTGACCCGATTTCTGGATTGCTCCCTAACTCTGGTGGTAACTTCGTAGTCCTTTGGCCTTTGCCTACTAGTAAAATATAAAAAAAAAAAATAATATAAAATAAAATAAAAAAATTACACCAAGCAAGATGTGTTCAATTTTGTCGATGAATAATAGCTTAGTCATTTGGTACAATACATACTTTTACTGATGAAGCAATATTCACACATAACACCTTAGAAAATACTTGTAACTTTCATGGATGGTCTGACGACGAAAATACTAACGAAATAGTCAAAACAAATTTTCTGCATAGTTTTTCGGCTAGCGTGTGGTGTGGGAGTGTTGATAGTCATTAACTGGTCCTTCATTATTGAGAATCTCCTAACAGGAGAACATAATTTGGAATTTTCACAAAAAAAAATTTTTTTGAAAGTTCTATTTGAAGATGTTCGTTTAAACATAAAAAATGCTATGTACTTTTAGCAAAATGGAGCTCCTCCACAATTCTTTTTTGCTCGCTAGGTCGCACAATATTTTAAGGGAACTTTTCCAGAAATATAAATTGGTCTAGGTGCGCCTATTAGTTGGAGCCAAAGTCTCCAGAACTAACACAATTTAATTTTTGTTTATGGGGCTGGTTGAAAAGTGAAGTATACAAAAGAAAGGTGGACAATTCAGGAGCAGTAATTCACCATATTTTGAAAGCTGCAGCTCACGTAAAAGAAAAACGAGAACTTAGAACTTGGGAGAGCAACAAATGATTTTCGCAGACGAGCCATAAAATGAATATAGGTCTATGGTGATACCTTTGAAAATTTATTAAAAAATAAATGTTAGCCTGCTTGTTCATACATAAACTTTTGGAACACAGAAATTCGAAAACCAATGAAAATTGAATTATCACTTTTGGAAATACACTCCCGGAGTTTGGTGCGTTCCTCCCGACTAACCATATTAGTGATGGATCGGATGTCATTTTTTCTCATTTGCGCATGCGGATGTTGAATTTTCGTCCAGTGCGGATGCGAATGTCAATTTTGATGAGGACGCGAATGCAAAAATGCATCACAAAATTATATATATATATATATATATATATATATATATATATATATATATATATATATATATATATATATATATATATATATATATATATATATATATATATATATATATATATATATATATATACTCTCCTAACTACAGTCTTGCCAAATTTTTAGTTCCTATCTTAGATCCTCTAACTAAAAACCAGTATACCTTAACAGACACTATCGACTTTATCAATTGCCTAAATTCTTATTCTTTTGGCACTTGCTTCATGACAAGCTTTGATATTGAATTTTTTATGCAAATCTTCCGATTTCTGAAACCATCAACATAATAACTAATGAATTATTTCACAACAATTAAAACATTATGAGAATGGATCATCTCATTCACCAAATTTTTAAAATTATCTGTTGAAGATTATATATTCCTTTTCGACGGGGAACTATATCCAAATTGATGGTATGGCTATGGGCTCTCCTTTAGGTCCTGCTTTTGCATATAGCTTTCTCTGTTATTATGAAAACCAATGGATCAGGCAATGCCCCACTCTATTCAAACCCCTTCTCTATCGCCGCTACATGAAAGACTGCTTCGTAGTTTTCAAGGAAAAAGCTCATGCCAATATGCTTCTACAGTATATGAATGAGACATAACAGCATGAGATTCACTATGGAACAAGAAGTTAATAATTCCCTATTTTTTCTAGATGTATATGTTACGTATATTAACAACATATTTAAAACATCTGTTTATAAAAAGCCTACTTCTACCTTTCTTGCTACAAACTATTTTAGCAATATACCTCTTAAGTTTATTCTATCAGGTCTAAGATCTAGAATCTATAGAGCATTTAAAATTTGCTCTGACTGGCATTTATTCCATAAAGAGATGGAATTTATTAAAATTCTTTTTCATTTTCATTTATTCCCTAAGTTCCAAGTGGAAAAAAGTATTAACGAGTTTTTCGCTGATATCTTTAGAGCTACTCATCATTTTCCTACTGTTCCTAAGTTAAAAAAATATATCTAAAACTTCCGTATTTAGGGTCCCTTACATCCCAACTTAAAAATATTCTTACTGTACTTGACGCTACAATCCCCCAGTGCCAGTTTATTCTTACAAATTAGAACTCCCTCTCAATTCACATTTTCTTCAGACACAAGGAATCTATCCCAATGCTTCTCAGATCCTCATTAATTTATTTATTTAAGTGTGCCAGCTGTAATGCAGCATATGTAGACAAACTGGTCTACATTTAAAAGTGAGGATTGATAACATAGAGGAGTTTCCTTCAGAGCTGACCTTCCTCTTTCCTCTCCTGAACACTCTGCCATAAGAGACCATGGAGATAGCCACTCTTTTTCTTCTTCCGATTTCTCCATAATTAATGAACACAGAAAATTAATGAATAAAAAGGGTGGGTATGTCCATGGTCTTTTGTGGCAGAGTGTACAGGTTCTAAAGGAAACTCCTCTATGCTTATCAATCCTTACTTTCAAATGTAGACCAGTTTGGCCTACATTTGCCGCATTACAGCTGGCACACTTAAATAAATAAACTAATGAGGATCTGAGCATTGGGTGAAATTCTTTGTGTCTGAAGAAACTATAAATTGAGAGGGAGTTATAATTTATGAGAATGAACTGGTGTTGCGGGAATGTAATTTTCAAATATAGTAAGAATATTTCTATTAAGTTGAGATGTAAGTGATCCTATGTAAACAGAAGTTTTAAGTATATTTTTTTTGTTTGGGTACAATAGGAAAATGAAGAGTGGGTTTGAAGATTTTAGTGAGACACTCGTTAATTAATACTTTTACCACTTGGAACTTGGGAATAAATTAAAATGAAAAAGTATTTTCATAAATTCTAAGTTTGAATGGAATATATATATATATATATATATATATATATATATATATATATATATATATATATATATATATATATATATATATATATATATATATATATATATATATATATATATATATATATATATATATAATCGCATGTCATATTTTCTCATTTGCGGATGCGGATGTTGGATTTTCGAAAGTGCGGATGCGGATGTTGAATTTTTGAAAGTGCGGATGCGGATTTGAATTTTCGAAATGCGGATGCGGATGTTCGGAAATTTTCGGATGCGGATGCGGATATAAACCATCACTAATATATATATATATATATATATATATATATATATATATATATATATATATATATATATATATATATATATATATATATATATATATATATATATATATATATTTATATATTTCTCCTCTGGTGGGCAAAGGCTAGAGGCCTACCAATTCCACCAGAGTTAGGGGGAAAGTCGGGAACATGGTAAAATTAAAGGCCGACATGACCTGATACACGGCGTTTGAAGGTGCATAAGTCATAGGAAGTTGGGAAAATAGATGAAGGAAGTGTGTTCCAGACTTTACCAGTAGAGTACATGTAAGATTGAGCATAGCGGTTAAGTCTGGGGTCAGAGAGTTGGACAGAGAAAGGATGAGACTGTGTAGAAAGACGAGTCGCACGAGCCCTTCTTAATGGAGGAGGTATGCGACGAGAGAGTTCAGAAGAGCAGTGTCCATTGTAATAGCGATAGTATAGAGAGAGTGACGCAACAATTTCGACGGGCAGAAAGAGATTGGAGAGAATTAGGTGAGAGCAGGAGAGTTGATAAGGCGAAAAGCTCTAGACTCCACCTTTTCCAGGAGAGCTGTATGAGTGGAACCACCCCAGATGTGCGAAGCATACTCCATACAGGGGCGAACAACACCCTATACAGAGCAAGCAACTGGGTGGGGTGTAAAGAAATACTGAAGGCGCCTCAGAACACCCAACCTCTTAGAAGCTTGTTTAGAAAGAGAGGTAATGTGATCTTTCCAAGAAAGATCACGAGAAAAAGAAACACCGAGAATATTAAGGAGAGATGAAGGTTTGAGTTGCGTGTTTTCGAAGAAGATATCATAGTTGTGTGGAAGATTGTGTCGAGTAGAGAGATGGAGGAATTGAGTTTTTGAGGCATTGAAAACGACCATGTTTTCTCTGCCCCAATTTGAAATGAGAGATAGATCAGAGGTTAGTTGCTCCAAGGCCACCCTCCTTGCCTCTATTAACTGTTGCTGGGAGGGGCGTCCTTTCAAAATGAAAAGAGTAATGAAGGGTGGAGTCATCAGCATAGGAGTGGATAGGAGATGAAGTAATAGAGAGAAGGTCATTAATGAAAAGCAGAAAAAGTGTTGGGGATAGGACAGATCCTTGAGGAACACCACTATTAATAGATTTATAGGATGAACGGTGGCCGTCTACAACAGCTGCTATAGAACGACCAGAAAGGAAATCAGAGAGAAGGTCACAGAGAGAAGGATAGATTCCGAAAGAGGGAAGTTTGGAAATCAAAGCTTTGTGCCAGACTCTATCGAAAGCTTTCGATATGTCCAGCGCCGACAGCAAAAGATTCACCGAAATGCCGAAGAGCGGAGGACCAAGAGTCAGAGAGAAGGGAAAGAAGATCAACCAGTAGAGCGTTTCTTTACGAAAGCCATACTGGCGATCAGAGATAAGATTAGAAGAATTGAGATGTTTCCAAATCTTCCTGTTAAGGATAGATTCAAAAACTTTAGAAAGAACGGAGGTTAAAGAAATAGGACGATAGTTAGAGGGTTGAGAGGGGTCCCCCTTCTTCGGCACAGGTTGAATGAGCGCACGTTTCCAGCAAGAAGGGAAGGTTGAAGTAGAAAGACATAGACGAAATAGTTTACCAAGGCAGGGTGCAAGCTCGGAAGCACAAGTTTTGAGAACCACAGGAGGGATACCATCAGGACCGTACGCCTTCTTAGTGTTAAGCTCAGAGAGAGCAGAAGTGACGTCTTTAGAAGAAATTACAATTTTAGGCATAAATGAGTTAGGAGGGGTTGAAGGAGTAGGAACAGCTCCGGAATCGTCTAAGGTTGAATTTAAGGCAAAAGTTTGAGCAAAGAGTTCAGCTTTAGAGGAAGGCAAAACGGCAGTTGAACCGTCAGAAGATACTAGAGGAGGGAAAGAGGAAGAAGCAAAGTTAGAGTTGACATTTTTTGCAAAATGCCAGAAAGGGCGAGAGGAAGAGGAGCCAGAAAGATTATTGCATTTGCGAACGGAGAAAAGAGTTTTTAGTATCTCGAAGAATAGATTTTGCACGATTCCGGGATGAAATATAAGTTGCATGAGTTTCTGGAGTTTGAAGACGACGGTAATCCCTGAAGGCAGCATCCCTGCGGCGGATAGCACGAGAACAAGCAGAGTTAAACCAAGGTTTATTAGGTTTAGTGGAAGGGAAAAGAATATGGAATGTACGAGAGAATGCCAGAGAGAATCACCTCAGTTATGCGCTCAGCGCACTCCGAGGGACCCCTCCCACGGAAACAGTAATCATTCCATGGAAAATCAGAAAAGTACGAACCGCAAGTCAGACCAGTTAGTGGCACCGAAATGCCAGAAACGTCTCCTCGCCGATGGCGGGGGCCGTTCTTGCGGAAGACTTGAAGAGACAGGACAAGATACGGAGATAAGAAGGTGATCGGATGAACCCAGAGGAGGAAAGAGTTTAACAGTATAAGGAGAAGGATTAGAAGTTAGAAAAAGGTCTAGAATGTTGGGTTCATCACCAAGACGGTCAGGGATACGGGTAGGGAGTTGCACCAACTGCTCAAGGTTGTTGTGGATAGAAAATTGGAAGGCGAGTTCACCAGCTGGATCTTGAGAACTAGATGAAAGCCATTGGCGGTGGTGAACATTGAAATCACCTAAAATGATGATTTCAGAGAAAGGAGAAGAAGAAAGAATGTGTTCTATTTTGGAGTTAAGATAGTCGAAGAATTTTGGATAGTCTAGTAGAGTTAGGAGATAAATAGACAGAACAAATGAATTTAGTTGTAGAATTGCAAGAAAGTTTGAGCCATAAAGTTGAGAATTCAGAAGACTCCAAATTAGAGACACGAGAACAGACAACATCGTTGCGCACATATGCGCAACATCCGCCTTTGGCTGAAAATTGAGGATAGAGACAGTAGGAGGAAACAGAGTAGGGTTTGCTGTCAAAGCACTCAGACACCTGAGTTTCAGTTAAGAACAAGAGATGAGGTCTAGAAGAGAGGTGGTGTTCGACAAAGTGGAGATTAGAAAAAGACCGCGAATGTTGCAGAAATTAATGAAAAATGAAGACCGTGCACCAGGGCAAGCCGGCATAGAGGTCTTGGTGGCGCCAACCCCATCACCGGAGGCCACCAACTCCCAAGTGGTGATGGGGGAAGGAGTAGATGAGGCGCTATGTTTGGAATCCGCCCCTCTTGGATTCTCCGAGGCAGATTTAAGTTTTGCCATTTTTGATTAATTTAATAGGTAATGTAAGTGTAAGCGTTTGTAAATATTGTAGGACACATGTGAAGAAGGAGGAAGGTTGGAGCATAGGCACTCCAATGTGAGTCAAGGGTACACTAGAGACCCTCTGAGAAGATGAAACGCGAAAAGGAACGAACCAAAGGGCAACGGAGTGAAACGGAATGGTCTAGCTCATCCTATCACTCCGTGGGTTATGCCCAATGGGGGGTACTTGCATCGCTTCGGACGGCGCTACGTCCTCCCCCTATATATATATAATATATATATATATATATATATATATATATATATATATATATATATATATATATATATATATATATATATATATATATATATATATATATATATATATTGTAGTTTACCACAACTCACGGGCAGAGCCCTTTTCAAGGAGGGGGTGTAAATAGATAGAAAAGAGGAAGAATATCCACTCAGACCCAAACCTAACGCACATCCCTCAGGTGGGCACATACGGAAGCCTTGGAGAGAGGTAGGTTAAATACAGGAAAAACAAGAGTAAAAATAGATGATGGTAGAGAGTTCCACAGAACAGAGGTGGCTGGAAAGAAAGAGGCACCACAACGGGCAAGCCTGGGGTTTCCTAGCATCCACACAAAATTCGTGCGAAAGCAGGGCACCCCTTGTGCAACGAGGACGACGCTAATGGTGGAGGAATGCGAGAGGCCAATTCCCTCGAGCACCTGCCATTGTAGTACCTATAGAAAAGAGATAGTGCGCCAACGTCACGTCGCAGAGATAGAGGGTCAAGAGAGTTTGAAAGTAGGGGACAGTTTATTAATCAGTTTATTAGACTAAACCCTATCCAGAAGAGTGAAGGAAATGTAGCCCACCAAATGTGTGAACAGTACTCCATACAACGAAGAATAAGACCCATATATAATTGGAGCAACCCGGTCAGAAGAAAATTTTTTCGCAACCTGAATAGAACAAACAGCTTCTTAGACCGCTTTAGCAACCATTGTGATATGTGGTTTCCAAGACAGTTTACTTGTTTATGTTTAGACCAAGAATGTTAATGTTATTTACAGGTGAGACGGGAGAGCCATCGAAGAAGGATAGGAAAGTTGGGAGGTGTTTTTGAGAGGGAGATGTGAAGAAGTTGAGTTTTTAAAGAGTTGAATTTCACAAGGTTGCTATGACCCCACCGGGAAATCCCATCCAGATCGGCAAGAATAGAATCGGAAAGTTGAAGACGAGAAGCAACTCTAGAAGCAAAAGAGGGAGCAGATTTGAAATGAGTAGAAGAATGTAGAGTTGAATCATCAGCATAAGAGTGAACAAAGTTAGAAGTGCAGTTGAGAAGATCGTTAATGAAAAGTAAGAATAAAGGTTGGAGATAAAACAGAACCCTGAGGAACACCACAGTTGACAGAAAAGAAGGAAGAGGTCGCTCCATCTACAAGTGCCGAAATGGAACGATCTGAGAGAAAACTAGACAAGAGTAAGCAAAGAGAAGGAGGAAAACCCAAAGGAAGGAAGCTTGGAAGAGCAGCGACGCATGTCAGACCAAGTCAAAAGCCTTGGATATGTCAAGCGCCACCACACAAGACTCCCCGAAGTCCCTAAGGGCAGAAGACCATAGATCAGTAAGATAGGAAAGTATGTCACCAGTTGACCTCGAGGAAAGCCATACCGATGATCTGAGAGAAAAGAATGAGACTCTAAATGATCCTGGAAAAGAGTTGAGGAGAGTTTCCAAAATTTTTAGACAGAACACAAGTGAGAGCTATAGGTCGATAGTTGGAAGGGTCAGAGCGGCTACCTTTTTTCGGGATCGGCTGAACATATGCGCGCTTCCAGCATTGAGGAAAAGTATTAGTATTGAAGGCATAGAGAGTAGAGCTGAACGAGGACAGGCGCTAACTCGGAAGCACACTCCCTCAGAACACGAGGGGAATGCCATCCGGGCCACTGGCCTTCCTGACGTTCATAGATTTCATGATCCAATGAACCCGATCATGAGTAATCACAGGTAAAGACATGGGAAACCTGAGAGGAGGAGTAGTAGGAGGAGGGATGCCAGAATCGAGCTGGGTGTAATTAGATGAAAAAAAGAAAGCCGAAAGAGGTTAGCCTTTTCAGAGGGAGTATTAGCTACAGAAACATCAGAATAAATAAGAGGAGGAAAGGTAGATTTACAGAAGTTATTAGAGATACTTTTGACAAGAGACCAGAAATTTTTATCAGTAGGAGAATCATGGAGGTCAGAGCACTTATTTTTAATGAAAGTACACTTAGTTCGTCGAAAAACATCCCTGCAACGTTTCCGAGCTGAATGAAAATTAGCAAGAGTGATAGGAGGAGAGTTTTTCCATTCACGATAAAGCATTGTCTCTCTCTCCCAAAGGACAAGAGAACAATTGCCATCGAACCATGGATTTTGAGGAGAAAAAGATTTAGTTGAAGATGGAATGAATCTGCTCATCCCATCAAGGATTACGGCCCCTACCTTTTCAGCAGAGACAGAAAAGTCCACTGAGCCAAAGCAAGATTCATTCCAATGGTAGTTAGCAAAGAAGCGGCGCATTGCCCCCAATTAGCCCGATTAAAGTGCCAGAAAGTACGTTTAGGGCATGGTGGAGCTGTTGGAGAGAAAGCATTATAATTAAGAGCTATTAAGATTATGGTCAGAGTTACCAATAGGAGGAAAATGGTGTATTTATATCTAGAAGGAGTAGTGGTGAAGAATAAATCAAGTTTGTTAGAGAACTGGTTAGGACGATCTAGAATGTGTGTGGGTTCCCTAATCAACTGCTCCAGATCGTTGAGAATGCTGAATGATTTGGCCTCCCTCCCACCTGTATCAGTATGAGAGGAGCCCAACCACTCAGTGTGGTGTACGTTCAAATCTCCTCTTCAGCATTTGGATGAGAAGAAATAAGTCTCATGAGAAGTAGCAAGATATTGAAAAAGAACTGGAAAATCTGTTCCATTAGGGAGCAATAGCAGAAACAAAAGATAATTGCAGTAGTAGGTAGACAGATTTTAAGCCATAAAACACCTAAATTAGGAGATTCAAGATTTACGAGACGTGTCACAGAAGTGTCAATGTTAATACAGGCATAGACTAAACCATTGTGAAAAAAGTTGTAGTTAGAGACATTGAGGTTGTTAGTAAAATAATCCCTGTCAATTGGGTCTCAGATAGAAGGAAAAGGTTAGGATAAGAATTAGAGAGGTGATACTCCAGGGATTCGATATTAGCACAAAGGTCACGGACCTTAGCAAAGTCAACAGAAAGCACCTGTCTACACCCACCTCCACGTCCACTCGATTTTGTCATTCAAAGAAACACGCACAGTCACCCACACACACTTAAAAACACACAAGAAAACACAAGAACGTTAATATACTCGTAGTAAACAAATCCTAAAACAGGAACCTAAAACAAATTTAAAAAACACAGCAAACACACTAAGCAACTAAAAGATAAAAAAATTTAAAAGAAAGGGGCAAATAAATAGGCTTAAATTAAAAGAAACTAATTAAAACTTATCTTGAAACTCCAAATTTTAGGCAAGTAAAATTTTCCATATGTTGAAATTCATATATGTTAAAACAAAAATACTTAACAAATTTTAAAACACTTAAAACAAGACATGGAAAATTAAATTAGAACTTGAGAATGACTAGAAATTCAAAACATAATTAAAACTTTTAAAAGCAATCACACAAACGCACTATTTAAAAAAAAAAAAAAAAAAAAAAAAAAAAAAAAACTAACTGGGGAGAACTAAACATAACGTCTGCACCACACGAACAACAACTATCAACTAATAATATATATATATATATATATATATATATATATATATATATATATATATATATATATATATATATATATATATATATATATATATATATATATATATATATATATATATAAAGGGGTTGACCAAAAAATATGGAAACAGTAGAAAGAATAGGTAAATCTGACATGACAAACATAAACCCCCGCAAATAGAAAGGGCGCCACAGGCGCTCGTTTGTCACGTGTGATAGGTAACCTATAGCGTCGGCAGGAAGGGTCAGTTACACTGTGTTCACTATTCTATGTTGGTGCAAGTGAAGTATGTCAACAGATGCAAAAGTTACTCCTAGGCTGAATACTAGTCTTACAAACTTTATCAAGAATAGTGAGGAGGGAACCCAATAGGCTCAATTTTCAGGGGCATGCTACGATGGCCAAACTTTATATAAAAGACATGCATGCCAGAGTGGGGAAAGTGGAGCGGCACTCAAAAGGATTGAACTGTCAGACAATGACAATCCTTTCCATATATCAATCGACCTTCACACTGTTTTCAACATCTGGACGAGTTTATGTGTGGAGAACACAATCCTGGAACATAATCTGGACTACCTTATGCCAAATAGGTGAAGCACAGAGGTTGTTCCGTCATAGCATGGGCAGCCATATCATGGTATTCTTCGTACCCAATAATCATCATTTGCGGTAATGTAACTGCCAGATTTATGTACGCATTTTGGGTAACCAGGATTATCAAACGTAGCAGAAAAATTTTCTTCTAGATTATGCCACTTATCTTGATAATAAGGCTCCAATAAATCCAGCTAATGTTGTTCAGAAGTGGTTTGATGAACATGCGTATTAGCTTTGGTCCTTACTTGTCCCCACATTTGCCAAACCTTCATTGGAGAATATAGTCAATACTGGAGAATAGGGTTAGAGATTGCTATCTACCACTTGCATCCCTACTAGAATTCGTTTACTTTTGCATGAGGAATAGTATACCATCCTATTATGGACCATCCAGGAGTTACATTTTTTTTTTCCCTAGAAGAATTCAGGCCATTATAAATGTGAAAGATAGTCCAACACCATTTTAAGAAATAAATTCATGGATTTACCAGGTGTTGCCATATTTTTGTTCAACCCATATATATATATATATATATATATATATATATATATATATATATATATATATATATATATATATATATATATATATATATATATATAGAGTTATATTACTCCGTTTATATCTATTATTTATAAAATTTGATAAATTTACACTTTATGTGAATATAAATTATTATTCAGCAATTTTAGCAGGATATTCCACCAGATAGTAAAAACCAGATATCCGGTATCTCATTATTTGGCATCCCATCCATAGTAAAATAATAATTAAACCATGGGAATTCTTTTATGCTTTTTACTCGATTCAATCTTTCATTAATTTAAGATCTTGTAATAATTAAAATAAAAAAGTTTGAAATAACTAAAACAAGAAAATTAAATGTGAGTCATTTGGAAAGATCTTTTGCTTTTGTAATAAATTTCTTCCATTTTCTCCTACTTATTTCAATGATACTAATACTAATAATAATAGTAATAATAATAATAATAATAATAATGAAATTCAAATACTAATTAATAAAAATGTTCTCTTACCTGGATAAGTTTTACTGACATTTTTAATGAAATTTTCATCAAATCCAGCGATGACAGAACCTCCCACGGGAACCAATATATTCTTATCCGTACTTTGGACAAACGCATCAACACGACCATTTCTTTAATTATTTATATATATATATATATATATATATATATATATATATATATATATATATATATATATATATATATATATATATATATATATATATATATATATATATATATATATATATATTTTTTTTTACAGAACGCCACCGCTTACGGGCAGAGCCCTTTTCAAGGAGGGGGCACGTTCACATAGAGAAGATTCATTTAAACATACACACCTTACGCACAGCCCTCAGGTGGGCGCAGACGGAAGCCTTAAAGAGTGGAAGATTAAATACAGGAGGAAAAATAGATGAAGGTAGAGAGTTCCACAGAATAGAGGTGGTGGAAAGAAAGAGGTACCACAATGGGCTAGCCTAGGATTTCCTACGTCCACACAAAATTGGTGAGAAAGCAGGGCACCCTTTGTGCAACGAGGACGACGCAATGGTGGAGGAATGCGAGAGGCCAATTCCCTCGAACACCTGCCCTTGTAGTACCTGTAGAAAAGAGATAGCGCGCCAACGTCACGTCGCAGAGGCAGAGAGTCAAGAGAGTTTGAAAGTAGGGGACAGTTAATTAATCTTTTAGCTTTAGACTCAACTCTATCCAGAAGAGAGGAGGAGCCGGAGCCCCCCAAATGTGAGAACAGTACTCCATACAAGGGCGAATAAGACCCTTATATATTTGGAGTAACTGTTCAGAAGAAAAAAATTCTCGCAATCTGAACAGAACTCCCAGCTTCTTAGAGGCCGCTTTAGCAACCATTGTGATATGTGGTTTCCAAGATAGTTTGTTGTTTATGTTAAGACCAAGAATGTTAATGTTATTTACAGGTGAGACGGGAGAGCCATCGAAGAGGATAGGAAAGTTAGGAGGTGTTTTTGAGAGGGAGATGTGAAGAACTTGAGTTTTTAAAGAGTTGAATTTAAAGAGGTAAATATATATATATATATATATATATATATATATATATATATATATATATATATATATATATATATATATATATATATATATATATATATATATATATATATATATATATATATATATATATATATGAGCTGGACATCATTGGGATCGGACGCTTTAAATAGAGAAGGGAGAGGAAATTGTTAGAGCTGAGAGAAGAGTTAGAGGAGGGAAATAGAAAGAAGAAAAGGTTCTGAAGGAGAGGAGGAGGATAGAGATTTGAAAGATTATAATCTATTAGAGGAAGAGTGAGAAGTTCGGTTCTGTGAAGAAGAGGATTGCTGGAGAGAGCTCCACTTGGGCCTCTGATAGATCTTCAGAGGAGCTTAAGTGTAGATTGTTAGAGAAAATATTTAAATGAAAATATCCATCCAAATATAATTATATATATTATATATATATATATATATATATATATATATATATATATATATATATATATATATATATATATATATATATATATATATATATATATATATATATATATATATATATATATATATATATATATATATATATATATATATATATATATATATATATATATATATATATATATATATATATATATATATATATATATATATATATATATATATATATATATATATATATATATATATATATATATATATATATATATATATATATATATATATATATATATATATATATATATACCGTGGAAAAAGTATTAATTAACGAGTGTCTCATATCTTCAGACCCACTCTTCATTTACCTACTGCACTCAAACAAAAAATATACTTAAAACATCCGCATATAGGATCACTTACATCTCGACTTAATAGAAATATTTTTACTATAATTGAAGCTACATTCACCCGATGCCAGTTCATTCTTATAAATTATAACTCCCTCTCAATTTATAGCTTCTTCAGACACAAGGAATCTCACCCAATGGTTCTCAGATCCTCATTAATTTATTTAAGTGTACCAGCTGTAATGCGGCATATGTAGGACAAACTTGTCTACAATTGAATGTGGGGATTGATAAACATAAATCTTTATTTCAATAAAACACTAACAAGAAAATTGTAAAGTTGAAGTGTTTGCAAAAGAAGGAACAGATTTGAAATGAGTATAAGAATGATTGAAATGATATGAAAAAAAACAACTAAGAACCACCTTCAGGAACTGAAAAATGGAACGATTTCAAAAGAAGCTAGTGATAAGTGAACAAAATAATGGAGAATACCTGAAGAGAGCTTAGATGGCAGTTGCAAGCCAAATCTGTCAAGCCTTGGGTATGTCAAGTGCTACCATACTAGACTCCCCACTTTTAAGGTCATCATACTTTTTATTAACTGCAGAGAAAACTCGGAAGATAATTATCCTTAAAAATTTTTGGGAAAAAAGAATCTACTCAATTATCAAATGGAGGAACATTCATCTTTAAGAAACTAAATTTGATTTTTTATTGCACTATCTGACTAGTATTTCATATGCATTAAGCAGTCAGAAAGGTATTTCATGTACTTGATACAACTTAACAGAACAGGAGAAGGATATTCCAAGTACTTGATACAATTAAAAAAACAAATGAATTTCTTGCAATTTAAAACTCATTACAAAAATATATATTTCCTTTCTATTCATTATCTCCATTCTCACACCATATTTAAGAAAGAAAACTTTTTCCAAATCTGTCCATACAAACATCTATTCTATTCAGTCTTTAAGCTCTTTTAAACGACAAATTTATTTACAAATGTAGTAAAACAGAGAATTTATTTAAACTCACTTTCTTTTATTAAATAAATGATGAAAGCTGAATAATAACATCTTTATTAACTTACTTTGCAGCTAAGTTAATCATGTGCGAACATTTTTTTGACTGTAATCCATATGCATTATTAATAATGTGAGGAATTTCATACATTTTACAAAGTCGAGCAACCTGAAAAATAAAATAAAATGAAAGAACACATCTAGGAACGTTATTCAACAAGTGGCTTCAGAGAAATCTTCATCCTCCCAAAAACTAACAAGTATATATATGAAATAGAAATAAAAACTTTTACTTTGTATTTTAAGAATGTGAAGATTCACTACAAACCTAGATGACAGACATAATAATAACACTGCCCATGTCAGTAAGCTTCAATTAAATTACCAATACCAAAGTTTACATATTTTAACATAAAGGGTAATTGCATGGCTGATAAGCCGGTAACTTTTGTTTGCAGGCTCTATCATTTTAAAATTACCCAGTGCCTGACTTCAGGACAATCCATTTTAACCTCCTCCTCAATTTTCACCTTTGAAATATCTAATTCTAAGGTTATGAAATTTATGAAGTGTATAATGAAAATGAATGTTTGTTCCTAACTCCTCCTTTATCATCACTCACAATTACAAAAACAAAATATATTTTACAGTAAACAAAAAAAATTATTATTTTTTTTTTGTTCCAGTTTCAGCTTTGGCTATAATTTGCGATTCCATAGCTCTGATAAAATGTAGTAAAACAAAGACAAAGCAAGTTATGTAAATAATAAGATACCTCTTCAACTTTGTCCATGCCTCTTGGTGCAAAACAACTTGTAGTAGTCAAAATGGCAGCGATATTTTCACTTCCCAATTCCATTATTTTTAACTCAATTTTATCGGTATCAGTTCTCAATTCATCTTCTTGCAAAACATTTTCAATAATAATAGGTTGATACCCTGTTAAAATAATTAAATTACTGTAATAAGACCAAGAAATATTCTTAATTAGGAAAATTTTAAAATATAACACTGCAACAACCAACTCTGAAAAATGAATTCTTCCCATTTGAAATGTTTTTAATATTATAAATAAATTAATTTTGTAAGATAACTATACTATAACATCATGACTTACGAATAGCTTAGTGTTATCCAAAAAAGCACTTACCTGAAGTAATAATACATTTAAAGCAAGATTTTTGATCGATTCGTGGCCATAGAACATACTTAGCATTTGGTCTTTCCTTCCTGATAGTCATAAGACATAAAACCAGACTCATTCCAGTTGCCATGGGAACCAAAATACAATCTGAACAATTTCTAATCCCTTTAATATATATATATATATATATATAATATATATATATATATATATATATATATATATATATATATATATATATATATATATATATATATATATATATATATATATATATATATATATATATATATATAGGAGAAGGACGTAGGGCCGTCCGAAGGCAGAGAAAGTACCTCCACATCCTGGGCATAATCCGAGGGTTGATAGAGTGGGTTAGGCTATTCCGTTTCTCATTAGTTCGTTCCTTTTCGCGTTTCACCTTCTCAGAGGGTCTCTAGTGTACTCTTGACCCATATTGTAGTGCTTATGCTCCCACTACCTTCCCCCTTCATCATGTACCCCACAAGATTTACAAGCGATTACTCGTACAGTACCTTTTTAAAACAATTAAAATGGCATAAGGGTATAGAGGGGCATAGCAAATAGCCCTCATCATCACTTGGGAGTTGGTGGCCTCCGGTGATGGGGTTGGTGCCACCAAGGCCTTGTTGCTGGTTCTCCTGGCGCACGGTCTTCTTTTTTCAATTAATTTCTGCAACATTTGCGACTTTTGTCTAATTTCTACGTTATTGAAAACCATCTCTTTCTTCTAGACCTCAACTCTTGTTCATAACTAAAACTTCAGGTGCTCGAGTGCTCTGACAGCAAACCATACTCTGTTTCCTCCTACTCTGTCCCAATCAACAATTTTCAAACAATAAGCAGATGTTGAGCATATTAAAAAATTTCAAAATAGAATACAATCTTTCATCTTCTCTTTTCTCTGAAATCAACATTTTCGGTGATTTCAACATTCAACACTGCCAATTGGCTTTTATCTAATTATTATGATCCAGCTGGTGAACTCACCAACCACTTTCCTACCCAGAACAACCTTAAGCAGTTGGTGCAACTCCCTATCCGTATCTCTGTTTTGTGATGAAAACAACATACTTGATCTTTTCTTAACTTATTATCCTTCTTCTTACACTGTTAAACTCTTTCCTTCTCTGGGTTCATCCAATCACCTTCTTATCTCTGTATCTTGTTCTGTCTCTTCATGTCTTCACCAAGAATGGCCTCAGCTTTTGGCGAGATGTTTTGGCACTTCGGTATCACTAACTGGTCTGACTTCCGGTTGTATTTCTATTTCCCATGGAATGATTACCATTTTCTTGGGAAGGGTTCTTCAGAATGTGCAGTGCACATAACTGAGGTGATTCTCTCTGGTATATAGGCGTACATTCCATGTTCTTTCCCTTCTACTAAACCTAACAAATCTTGGTTAAACTCTACTTGTTCTTGTGCTATTTGCCGAAGGGATACTGCCTTCAGGGATTACAGTCGTCTTCAAACTCCAGAAACTAATTCAACTTTACATTTAATCCCGGAATTGTGCAAGCTCTATTCTCCATAACACCCAAAACTCAATTCTCCATCGTAAATTCAATAATCTTTGTTTCTTCTTCATAATGCCCTTTCAAGTATTTTGCAAAAAATTTCAACTCTAACTTTGCTACTTCCTCTTTCCTTCTCTAGTATCTTCTGATGGCACAACAATTTTGCCTTCTCCTATAACTGAACTCTTCGCTCAAACTTTTGCCTTTAACTCTACCTTAGACGATTTCAGAGCTACTCCCACTCCTTCAATCCCCTCCAACTCATTTATGATTAAAACTGTAATTTTTTCTAAAAGGCAAATATTTCTGCTCCCTCTGAGCTTAACACTAAGAAGGGGTATGGTCCTGATGGTATCCCTCCTGTGATTTTCAAAACTTGTTTCTGGGCTTGCACCCTGCATTCGTAAACTATTTTGTCTTTGTCTTTCTTCTCAACCTTCCCTTCTTGCTTCTTTCATTCAACCTGTGATAGAAAAGAAGGACCTCTCTCAACCCTCCAACTACCGTCCCATTTCTTTAACCTCAGTTCTTCCTAAAGTTTACAAATCTATCCTTAACAGGAAGATTTGAAAACATATCAATTCTTCTAATCTTATCTCTGATCGACAGTTTGTCTTTCGTAAAAGACGCTCTACTGGTGACCTTCCTTCTCTTCTCTCTGATCATGGTCCTCCAATCTTCGGCATTTCAGTGAATCTTTCACTGTTATGTTGGACATATCAAAAGTTTTTGATAAGAGTCTAGCACAAAGCTTAGATTTCAAAACGTCACTCTTTCAGAATCTATCATTCTCTCTGATTTCCTTTCCAATCTTTCTATATTATCTGTTGTAGATGTTCAACTTCATTCCATAAATCTATTAACAATCATGTTCCTCAATTTCATGTTCTATCCACAATACTTTTTTCTACTTTTCATTAAAGAAAATGCTAATGTTAATGCTCATGACTCCACCATTCATTACTCTTTTCAATTTGAAACACGCCCCTCCCAACAGTAGTTAATTGACGCACGAAGAGTAACCTTGGAGAAAGCTAAATAATGATCTTTCTCGTATTTTAAATTGTGGCAAAGAAAACATGATCATTTTCAATGCCTCAAAAATTCAGTTTCTCCATCTCTCTACTTGAGACAAAATTCCACAACAACTTTGGCATTTTATTCGAAAACACACACCTCAAACATTTGTCTGTCCATAATTTTCTCAGTGTTTCTTTTTCTTATGATCTTTCTTGGAAAGATCACATTAATTCTCTTTCTATACAAGCTTGAGATTGAGAATTCTGAGACGCTTTTTGTAATTTCTTCTTGTCACCACAGTTGCTTGTTCTCTATAGGGTTTTTTTTTCGCTCCTGAATGAAGTACGTCACACATCTGTGATGGTTCCACTCAATACAGCTCTCTTTGAAAAGGTGGAGTCTAGGGCTTTACGTCTTAACTCTTCAGCTCTCACTAATTCTCTTCAGTCTCTTTCTACCATTGAATTGTTGCATCACTCTCTCTATAATATCGCAATTACAATGGACATTGCTCTTATGAACTCTCCCGTTACATACCTCTTACTTTGAGAAGGGCTCATGCAACACGCCTTTCTACACAGTCTCATCCCTTCTTTGTCTAACACTCTGACTTAACTGCTATGCTCAATCTTACATGTTCTCTAATAGTTAAATATGGAACACACTCTCTTTATATGTTTTCCCAACTTCTTTTGACATACCAGTACACATATTCAAACACTGTATATCAGGACATATCGGCCATTAACTTGACTAGTTTTCGGGTATATCCCGAACTTTTGTATAAATTAGTAGGCCTATGGCCTTTGCCCATATATATATATATATATATATATATATATATATATATATATATATATATATATATATATATATATATATATATATATATATATATATATATATATATATATATATATATATATATATATATATATATACAGAGAGTTTAATAATATGAAGCATCATTGAATTTGTTAATTTGTAAATAAGACTAGAACCTGCGGCCTTTGGTTGCACTTCTGTTAGCTCTCCAGATCTTCCTATTCCATGGCCAAACCCATAATGTCGTCTAGAAACAAGATCTGAAAAAAAGGGGGTTTATTTTTGTCTGCATAATTGAGTTAACTGGAAGAAAAGAGTAGATCTTTGTGATATTATGGCAAAATATTTGTCAGTTTGATAAGGAATGATTTGGAGTTTAATATAATTTCCTCCATTGTACAGCCTCATCATTGTAACAATAATAATTTACTCTGAAGTTTATGAATTAAATACTGACAAATAATATGATAAAAAATAAGAAATAAATATGCTATATATTATAATAGAATTATGGATAGGTAACATAATAAATTTGCAGGATACCTTATATTCCAGTAATAATTGCTTGGAATTAACTTTAAATTCACATTAATTGCTAATTATATATATATATATATATATATATATATATATATATATATATATATATATATATATATATATATATATATATATATATATATATATATATATATATATATATATATATATATATATATATATATATATATATATATATATATAATAACTTGTGCTTCCGAGCTTGCACCCTGCCTTGGTGCCAAAAAACTTTTTCGTCTATGTCTTTCTACTTCAACCTTCCCTTCTTGCTGGAAACGTGAGCTCATTCAGCCTGTGCCAAAGAAGGGGAACCCCTCTCAACCCTCTAACTATCGTCCCATTTCTTTAACCTTTGTTCTTTCTAAAGTTTTCGAATCTATCCTTAATTAACAGGAAGATTTGGAAACATCTCAATTCTTCTAATCTTATCTCTGATCGCCAGTTTGGCTTTCGTAAGAAACGCTCTACTGGTGATCTCCTTTCCCTTCTCTCTAACTCTTGGTCCTCCTCTCTCTTCGGCATTTCGGTGAATCTTTTGCTGTTGAGCTAGACATATCGAAAGCTTTCGATAGAGTCTGGCACAAAGCTTTGATTTCCAAACTTCCCTCTTTCGGAATCTATCCTTCTCTCTGATTTCCTTTCTGGTCGTTCTATAGCAGCAGTTGTAGACGGCCACCGCTCTTCCTTTAAATCTATTAATAGTGGTGTTCGTCAAGGATCTTTTCTATCCCCAACACTTTTTCTACTTTTCATTAATGACCTTCTTTCTGTTACTTCATCTCCTATCCACTCCTATGCTGATTACACCACCCTTCATTATTCTTTTCAATTTGAAAGGCGCCCCTCTCAACAACAGTTACTAGACGCAAGGAGGGTTGCCTTGGAGCAGTTGACCTCTATCTCGTATTTCTAATTGGGGCAGAGAGAACATGGTTGTTTTCAATGCCACCAAAACTCAATTCCTCCATCTCTCTACCTGACACAATCTTCCACACAACTATGATATCTTCTTCGAAAAACACTCAACTCAGACCTTCATCTGTTCTTAATATTCTTGGTGTTTCCTTTTTTCGTGATCTTTCTTGGCTTGAGATTCCATAGCTCTTTTTGTATCCTTATTCTTAAAAATAGTTTCTGACATTTCAAAATTTTCTTAAAAAATAGTTTTTCTCTTTATAATCATTTAAATGAATCAACAGGTTAAGTGAAGACACACAAATTAAATTTCTCAAAAATAATGCATATTAATTTAGATTCTTTAATTTAAGCACTTAACTTCCATCGGCTACTCAAATGAAGAATAAAAATCTCACACATGGTTTCACCCAATAAATTGTATAATGATTGTATTTTTAAAACTTGGATCAATTGCCTCAAAACGATTTCCAATTTGCACTTTTGAAGATAATAAAATTCTATAATATTCTTCAGAAAAAATAAAGTTTCTAATTCTTAATTTACATCCCCTCTTTGAAAGATTCCTGCCGATGAGTAATTGGAAGTTGTAAAATAAAAAATATAAAAGGAAACATATTCAATGATAGAAAAAACTAAAAAGAGTAAAAACAAATGTAAGATTCAACAACTAAATTCTTACTGCTTATCATCATTTTATTTCCTTTGTCCCTACCTGAATACATTCTGGCCTCTCTTTCTCCAACCCCTGCATTATGGGAGAAATTATTACTGTCCATCAAAGAAAGCTCATGCAAAAGGAGTTCTATTGATGAGTTTTTCCATCCTTTGAGAGGACATTTTCTCTACAAATAAAAAAATTATAAAAAGTAAATAAACAAATACATAAATCAAATCAATTAAAAACAATGCAGAAACTAAAAGTTCACATTTTTTAATTGAAGATATAAAAAACACTTTATAAAACAAAATTTCATTTTTAAAATTGGCAATAAAAAATAAAAATAAATAATAATAACAATAACCAGAAGCATAATTGCAAACAAACAATAGATAATTTTGCCTTAGAAATTTATGATTTTATTATAATAATAATAATAATATAATAATAATAATAATAATAATAATAATAATAATAATAATAAAAAATAAAAAAGAAAGTACCTAATACTGCACATATTTTTTTGGTTTACATAAAATAGGCTAATATGGCTAAATGATACCTTAATAATTTTCATATATATATATATATATATATATATATATATATATATATATATATATATATATATATATATATATATATATATATATATATATATATATATATATATATATATATATATATATATATATATATATATATATATATATATATATATATATATATATATATATATATATATATATATATATATATATATATATATATATATATATATATATATATATATATATATATATATATATATATATATATATATATATATATATATATATATATATATATATATATATATATATATATATATATATATATATATATATATATATATATATATATATATATATATATATATATATATATATATACGGTATATATATATATATTGCGATTTCCATGGGAGGGGTCTCTCAGAATGTGTACATTCCATATTCTTTCCCTTTTACTAAACCTAACAAACTTTGGTTTAACTCTGCTTGTTCTTGTGCTGTCAGAGGCAGGGATGTTGCCTTCAGGGATAAGCATTGTCTTGAAACTCCAGAAACTCATGCAACTTAAATTTCATCACAGAATCATGCAAAATCTATTCTCCACAACACCAAAAACTTATTTCTGTGTAGAAAATACAATAATCTTTCTGGCATTTTATAAAAAATGTCATCTATAACTTTGTTTCTCCCTCTTTTCCTCCTTTAGTATCTTCTGACGGTAAACCTGACATTTTGCCTTCCTCTAATAATGAACTCTTCACTCAAACTTTTTCCTCTAATTTAACCTTAGACAATTCCAGAGCTGTAACAACTCCTTCAACCCCTTCCAACTCATTTATGCCTAAAACTGTAATTTCTTCTAAAGATCATTTCTGCTCTCTCTGGGTTTAACACTAAGAAGGCATACAGCTGATGGTATTCCTCCTGTGATTCTCAAAACTTGTGCTTCTAAGAATGCACCCTGCTTTTGTATACTATTTCGTCTTTGTCTTTCTGCTTCAACCTTCCCTTCCTATTGGAAACGTGCGCTCATTAAGCTTGTGCCAAAGAAGGAGGACCCCTCTCAACCTTCCAACTACCATCCCATTTCTTGAACCTCAATTCTTTCTAAGTTTTTGAATCTATCCTTAACAGGAAAATTTGGAAACATATCAATTCTTCTAATCATATCTCTGATTGCCAGTATGGCTTTCGTAAGAAATGCTCTACTGGTGATCTTCTTTCCCTTCTCTCTGACTCTTGGTCCTCCACTTTTCGGCATTTTGGTGAATCTTTTGCTCTTGCGTTGGACATATTCAAAGCTTTTGATAGAGTCGGGCAAAAAGCTTTGATTTCTAAACTCCCCTCTTTCAGAATTTATACATCTCTCTGATTTCCTTTCTGGTAGTTCTATAGCTGCTGTTGCAGATGACCACCATTCATCCTTTAAATCTATTAATAGTGGGTGTTCCTCAAGGATCTGTCCTGTCTTCCAACACATTTTCTGCTTTTCATTAATGACCTCTCTCATTTCATCTCCTATCCACTCCTATGCTGATGATTCCACTCATTACTCCTTTAAATTTGAAAGGCATTCCTCCCAACAGCAATTAATAGATGTAAGGAGGGTAGGCTTGGAGCAACTGACCTCTGATCTTTCTTGTATTTCAAATTGGGCAAAGAAACATAGTCATTTTCAATGCTTTCAAAACTCAATTCCTCCATCTCTCTACATGACAACCTTCCACACAACTATGAAATCTTCTTAAAAACACACAACTCAAACCTTCATCTCTCCTCAATATTCTCTGATTCATTTTTTAGGATCTTTCTTGGAAAAATCACATTACTTCTCTCTCTAAACAAGCTTCTAAGAGGCTGGATGTTCTGAGGCGCCTTCAAAATTTCTTCACTCCACCCCTAATACTTGCTTTTTATAGGGGTATTGTTCGCCCCTGTATGGAGTATATAACACACATCTGTGGTGGTTCCATTCATACATTTCTCCTTGAAAAAGTGGAGTCTAGGGCTTTTCTTCTTAACTCTTCTGCTCTCACTAATTCTCTCCAATCTCTTTCTGCCCGTGGAATTGTTGTGTCATTCTCTCTATACTATCGCTATTACAATGGACACTGCACTTCTACACAGTCTCATCCTTTCTATATCCAGCTCTTTAAACCTAGACTTAATCGCTATATATATATATATATATATATATATATATATATATATATATATATATATATATATATATATATATATATATATATATATATATATATATATATAATAATAAATATCAATAAAAATAAACTAAATACCTTTGTAATCAATTCCAAAAATAATTTTGTTTGTCCTTTTCTTGCATCTACTGCTTGACTTACATACGTTTCTGAAATGTGCTTCTTTAATTCATTAAAAGTTTGGTCTTCCATTTAAGATATTTAAAATAGTTAAAAATCTGTTTCAATAATAAAAAGTATAATTTTGACAAGGTGGTCAGATCCTCATTGTGATACTCTCCTCCTTCAAACATCCTATTAATTTTATAGACTATGACCATATCCATTACACATCTTTAAAAGACTTCTTGGAGGATTTCTACTTAAAAAGTCAACAACGTAGCAGTATTTTGCTTATTTCTAACATAGTTTTTCCTTCTTCCATGGTTTATATGACCTGGCTTTTATAATACTCAAAAAATATTGCTGAAGTGAGTATTTATCACAATATATATTCAGGTATTATGCAGGAGTTATCTCAAGAGCATTTTCATATAGTTTTTACTAATGAATTTACAACACTCACAAACTAGCTGTGTTTTTCTGCAAAATTCAGTCCATAACAGTCAAACTATTTGGTAATGGAATCTAGAGCCCTATACATTATTTCAAAGCTTTATAATGGATACTATAAGATACAGTTGTTAACATAAAAGGAAAGTTTTATTCCCAAAGGACAATCATGACAAAGATCATTTATCATTGTTTTAAAGAGTGTAAGGTTGAAAATGATTCCCTAAGGAATTCTAAACTGAACCTAAAAAACCTCAGACATAAAGAAAGCCCTCTACCTGAATATATATATTTTTTTGTCACAAAAAACTTTCAAGAAATTTTTGCAAGAATTCTCTCAAACTCATTATCTAAAATTTTGCAATCCATGGATTCACACACAGATTTTAACTTACTCTCAAACCTTTTTAATATCCAAAAATACAACTATCAAATACTCATATTAAAAAAAAGTTCCCCTAATTTCACTTTCTAAAAGACAAAAAAAAAAAAGATTTATTTTCAAAAACCATAATGATTTACTAATAATAAATTAGTATAGATATGAATGTGGATGCAAGAGTGATTGTACATGTTGGAACAAATGATATAGGTTTTAGGTGAGAAGAACTGATAGCAAGCTATATGAATTTGATTGAGAGAATGAAAGCAAGTGGGAGGAAATGCATGGTGTCAGGCATATTACCTAGGTTGGGTGCAGGACTAGAATGGGAAAGTAGGGCCTTTGGTGCAAATAAATGGGTTAGGAATTTATGTTTTTCAGAGAATATTAAATTTTTGAATCACTGGGAAGAGTTTCTGGACAAAAATCTATTGCAAGAGATGGAGTTCACCTTAGTCAAAGGGGTGTGAAGATTCTAAGTTACAGACTATTGAGATGTCTGTCAGAAAACTAGGTAAGGATAGGGGAGAAGGGTGTAATTTTGGCACTGCTAGTTGTAGAGATGAACATAGGAACATAGGAATATAGGAAAATAGAAACAGTTAGAGGCCACAAGGGCCTATCGAGACTGTCCCAGTCCAAACAAATAATAACAATATCAATACTAATACATGCATGAAAGACTAAGTCTACCCTATCCCTAGTTATCAATTCTTTCATGCAAAGATAAAAGTAAAAGTAAGCCCAATTATACATTCAATATTCAATGAACCATCACCAACTACAAAAATACTGCCTGTTAGGCTTAGTCATAGGTTGATCTAAAAATTCATATATCCCCACCAATTTGGCTTAGTCAAGTTATAATGAAGGTTATAATTTGGCTTAGTCAAGTTATAATGAAGGTGATTATAATCCCAGTAGTGGGACTGATGGTGGTAAGAATGAAAATAAAATTGCTTTATATGGGACTATTAATAAGAATGGAGACTATTAAAATTTAATATGGAAAGGATACATATAAGGACATGTTAAATATGAAAAGTTTATTCACAAATGCTGAGCCTTAGAAACAAAAAGATGAGTTGATTAGTTATTTCATAGAGGAGAATCTTGACACTGTTTACATTACTGAAACATGGATTAATGAGGAATTTTATGGAAACTCCCTACAGGAATATGAAAGATGGATACTCATTTACTTATACCAATGTAGAGAAAGGGGTGGTGGAGAAGTGGCACTTTATGTTAAAAGCCATATTGAATCAGTGTTAATAGCTGAAAATAAAATAAATCAGGATGTGGAATCTGTGAGGGTAGATATTCTTATGTATAATAAATCATGCAGGATAGGAGCATTTTATAGAGCTCCTGATCAGAGTCAAGTATTAGATGAAGAAATGGTGAAGGAAATCAAGGTAACGTGTCAAAATAATGTTAAAGGGATAATCATTATGGGAGATTTAATTTTCCAGACATTGAATGGAATACTTTGAGTAGTATAGTTAATAGAAGTTCAGTATTTGTAAATTTTATTCTATACAACTTTTTTGAGTCAGATGGTCCAAGATCCAACAAGGCATGCAGCATTTATAGATATAATAATAACAAATGATGAAAATATGGTGAATGATATTGAAGTCGGAGGGACTTTAGGAGCTAGTGATCATTATATTATTAGATTTAACTGGAATATGAGGTCTGGGCCCAAATTGCAAGTCAATAGGGAAAAGATATTAGATTTCAGAAATGGAGATTTTAGCAAATTCTGAGCAATGCTCAATGAAATTGACTGGGATAAAGAGTTTAATGGTCAAAATTGTTTCATCATGTGGGAATACTTCAAGCAAATATTGGCTACCATTCAGTCTGTGTGTTTTAAAGATAAACCCATTAGGGTGGCAAATAGAAAACCTAATTGGTGGAGTAGAGAGATAAAAGAAAAAATCAGTGAAAAGCGTAGATGTTTTAAAATATTCAAAGGTAAGAGCAGGGGGGGAAGATTTGGAACATTATAAGAGAATTAGGAATGAACTTAACCACTCAATAAGAAGAGCAAAGAGAATGGCAGAAATTATTTGGCAAGGAATAGTAATAAAGACCTGAAAAAGTTTTTTAGCTTTTATAAATTTAAAAGCAAGGATAAGAACATTGGCCCAATTAAAATTGATGAGAATTTGGTAAGTTCAGATAAGAAATTGGTTAATATTTTCAATGCTTATTTTGCATCAGTGTTTACTGAAGAAAGGTTGGATAGCAGTTTAGAGACTAATAACTCTAGTATACATGTAATGAATTGGTGTACATCATTTCAAATTGAGTTAAATGAAATCGCATCTTTACTAGAACATATTGACCCAAATAAGGAAGCGGGTCCGGATGGTACATATGGTAGAATTCTAAAAGAGGGGAGTAGCAGTATTGCAAAGGCACTGTATTTGATTTTTAAGCGATCTATTGCTTTTGGAGAGGTACTTGAGGACTGGAAAATGGCATATGTGGTACCCATTTTTAAAAAAGGTAGTAAGGAAGATTTAGGGAACTATAGGCCAGTTAGTTTAACATTTCTGGTTGTGAAAATTCTGGAAAAGTTACTGAAAAGTCATATAGAGAAGCATTTTAGATGATGATAAGATACTATATAACTCCCAGCATGGCTTTAGAAAGGGTAGATCATGTCAGACAAATCTACTAGAAATTTATGGAATATATTACTGAATGTATAGACAGGGGTGATCCAGTTGATGTCATATATTTAGACTTTAGCAAAGCTTTGGATAAGGTACCCCATGTTAGGCTGATGCAAAAGTTGTCACAGTGTGGTATAGATGGAATGGTACACAATTGGATTAAAGTGGTTAAAGAACAGAAGGCAATGTGTATTACTTAATGGTAATAAGTCATTATGAGAAATGGTGAAGAGTGGGGTCCCACAGGGTTCTGTGCTGGTACCACTTTTATTCCTTACATATATAAATGATTTAGACAAAGGTCTTAAATGTAAGGTTTCTAAGTTTGCAGAGGATACCAAAGTGGTTACCTCAGTAAGGAATAATGATGGATGCATAAAGTTTCAAGGTGATCTAGATAGACTTCTTGGTTGGGCAGAGAGGTGGCAAATAAACTTTAATAGTAAAAAATGTAAAGTTCTTCATGTAGGTTACTCAAATGAAGGATTTAATTATGAAATGAATGGGGAGTGGCTTGAGACTGTGTACCAAGAAAAGGATTTAGGTGTGATTATTAGCAGTAATCTGAAGGTGGGTGATCAATGTTTGGAAGCAAGGAATAGAGCTAATAAGATGTTAGGTATAATTAATCGCAATGTAGTTTACAAGAGCAAAGAGGTTATAAGCAAGCTATATAATAGCTATGTCAGGCTCAGCATTAGAGTATTGTGCACAGGCTTAAGCTCCTCATTTAAAAGACATTGATATACTGGAAAGAGTACAACATCGAGCAACAAGGATAATTTCTGGCTTTGAAAATAAGAGCTATGAAGAGAGGTTGAAGGGGTTAGGAATGTTCTCAGTTGAAAGAAGATTTCTCAGAGGGGATATGATACAAGTTTACATAATATTTGCATACAAAGATTGAAAAATACTTTATAGTGGACTGTGGAAGAATAACTAGAGGACATGATAAAAAAATTAAAAAGAAGCCATGCCATCTCAATCTAAGAAAATACTCTTTCAGTAATAAAGTTGTTAATTTTTGGAATAACTTGCCACAAGAGATTGTTGACTGTGATTCTCTTGTCAAATTTAAAAGGGGGCTAGATAGATATATGGATGGTTTAGGTATTATATAGTATAACTTGGCTAAGCCAAATTGGCAGGTATAAATGAATTTTTAGGTCAACAGATCAACCTATGACTGAGCCTAACAGCAGTTTTTTGTAGTGGGTGATGGTTCATTGAATATTGTATGTATAATTGGGCTTAGTTTTACTTTTATCTACTACTTGTATACTTGTGAAAATTAATGGTCGTCAGGCAACAAGGGGCCTATTGACCATGGTTTCAATCTTCAAAATGCTTCGCCCATAGAGGCATGTAGTAAAACAACAAAAAAAAGTCAAATTAAAAAAAAAATTCGATGTATGCTAGTAATACAAAGTATATCCACACCGAAGGCCAGAAGCGGCCGTTGTGTGTAACCGTACCACACGTCATACTCATGCGCGTGATCTACGAAAACTTGTTTTTTTGTCTGCGATAAAAATATCGCAAAAATCCATATGCTAAAATCCATATGCTAAAATCCGTATGCTAACTTCACGCGCATGTCATCATACTCCGGCCTAAGGGAGTCGAAGCCCCCGTTCGTCCTCAGGAACAGCAAAGGGTTTTATCTTTGCATGAATGAGCTGATAACTAAGGATGGGATAGACCTAGTCTTTCGTGCATGTATTAGTATTGTTATTGTTATTATTGTTTGGACTGGGACACTGGGACAGTCTCAATAGGTCCTTGTGGCTTCTAGCTGTCTCTATTTTCCTATGTTCCTATGAAAACGAAATGATCTGATTTACGGTTAATCGGAGAACGACAATTAATTCGTAAAAAAAAAAAAAAAAATTTAATTAAGGAAAAAAAAAATTTTTTAAACTAATGAAAATTATTTTCCTTCAAATTGACGTCACGAGATCTTTTAAATTTAACACGGCAGAATGACGTAGTCCGATAAAGTTGTCAGTGCTTTCA
>SEYY01020196.1:52500-55000 GCA_009176605.1 Armadillidium nasatum
TATAAAGGCACTTCAGCAACAATAAATTTCTAGGGATAAAGAGATAAAAATACTGAAGATATGAAATAAAGATAAAAAAAAAAAAAAAAAAAGAGAGAGCAGAGGAGATTCAAAATACCTTTAAATTAACATAAAAGCCGTTGGTTACTTCAAGCAAAATTTTATATTTTTAAAAAGTTTTATTATAAAAGTTTCACACAAGAAGTTTCATTTCTTATAATTTGGCCTATAGAACAGATAAAAGCATTTACAGGTAAATAATTACAAAAAAAAAAAAAGATAGCAACCAATCTGATGACGAAATCTGTCAAGAACTATACAACTTATCTCAAGAACCTTTAACGCTTATCAGGTACTATTGGCCTAAGTCCTCTTTTTAACGATTTAAAATTAATTTTAAATTAAAAAAATTCTTTCTAAATTAATTGTCACTGTTAATCTTGGATTCGATATGAGCTAAAATATTTTCGAATGAGTCCCGTCCACGAAAGTCTGGTGTACCTTGTTCCCATCTCTTTCTGCTTTCTTCCAAAGACTCTGATACGTTCAGACCGACAAGTTGATCAACCAACTAAAATAAAATTTTAAACAATAATTATATGTCAATAGTAATAATAATAATTTTAATAATAAATATTTAAAATATGAGAATATAAAACTTCTTTACGTAATATATATATAATATATTATATATATATATATATATATATATATATATATATATATAATTATATATATATATATATATATATATATATATATATATATATATATATATATATATATATATATATATATATAAAATGTCAATGATAAGGATGTTAAATGATATTTCCATTATACTAATAACCCTGACTTGTCACCATAATGTTTGACCTTCGTTCTTTCCCATAATAATTTAAGTAGGGGCCTACATGTACTGCACTGCATTAGTCTCGGACAGTTGTTAGATGAGAGACGTATTACAAACACAAAGGCTTCATCATGACAAATGACCTATCATACCCTTTTACTTATATCGATATGTCGGTACTTTAGGCCAAGTTAGAGATAGAAAAACAGTATCCTTATTTGTGTGCAGATTACAACAGACTAAGTGATTTAGATCATATAGTTACGAAAATGTTTTGTTAAACAAAAACCATTCTGCATAGGGCATGTCTCGTTATTACGACGAAGATTTTACTTTTCATTTTAATTTATGACTATGACTACAGTCCCAACAGAATCTTCAAAAAATATACGAGAGCAAAAGAATGAATACTATATTAACTAATGCTATTGCTTGAATAACTTCAAAGTGCCAAGGTCAACCATTTTGGCAACAAGTTGAAAAATTGTTAGTACATCAGGAATTACAACCTCACTGATTATGAGTGGTGAAAGAGAGCGCTTTCAAATAAGAAAACCAATTGCAACGAGTAAAAGAGATTACTGAAATAATGTGTGGTAATACTGTGTTGAGAGCTTCAAAACTGAAAATTACATAAAACTATTCGCCTAATATTTTGAAACATTTATCCACAATATGGAAGGTGTCTAATTTAAAATTATACTTTTTTAATTTTCAAAATAATTTTGATCTAGCCACGCAATTTAATAAATACATTTTTAATGGTTAACTTTCATATATCTAATTACATTATTCATTTCAACCGTAGAGATGGAGTGACAAAACTTATACCAATACCGATACCAAACCTCTATGACTGGCCTATACCAAACCAAATATCCATACCGATACCATTATGACTATGTTAAAGGTTTAGCAATCTTATCGCCGTGAAAAACAGCAATGTGTAATAAGTTAACAGTTGTCAGTAATGTAGAGGTTGCAATGCCATACTAAGCTATTCAAAATAGGGTTCCTATAAACAACAACATAATAATAATAATTATAATAATAACAATAATAATGATTTTTTTTATCAAAAAATTCCCATCTCACGGGCGTTGCCCTCCCTATTCGAGGAGAGGAACTTTTCTAAGTAGAATATACGTAGGATCCGCAAGACTAACGAGTAGAAAGAAACACTTCCAACTCAGACTCCGAATTCATGATTACGATTCTTAAAATTCAAAACGTTCCACTCCGATTCTAACTACTAATCCGCAAACTTTTATTTGTCCAACTCACGACTAATATTCCATAGTAAGAAAACTATAATAAATCCAACAAATTTGGAGAAAACTTAAAATCTAAGTTCGAATCAAAGAACGACACATCCCAATCCACCGAGTTTGAAAGTATTCAGGTTAAAGGAAGTGGGAAAAATGAGAAGGCAACTTCTACATACCAAAAACGTTTCCTCGTACATGGCAGGGAGGCAGGGTTTATTCCTATAGGAGACTTGATGAGAAAGAATGTGTGCGAATGCCTTTTTCAGTACCTTTTATTATTTTTTTTGGATGATTTCTCAAATATAGTTGTGACCTAGGCTCTGGTTGCGGTGTAGTATTTTCCTTTCGTCCTTAGAAGCATTTTAAATAAGGATTTCGG
>SEYY01020196.1:57500-77500 GCA_009176605.1 Armadillidium nasatum
ATGGAAAATAAAAAAGGTTTTGAAATTATTTTCGACTTTGAATTGGGAATCGGGTATTTTTAAGACCCGATTCAAGCTTTTCAATCCAGCCACAAGGTAGACAAGGCATAAATTTTAAAATTTTTGGTATGAAAGGTTTCATTTATTGCTTCCTGATTATTTTTAAATTTTCAGTTTCCTACACGCAGGGTTTCGATAACGGTATCGGTTTGGTATCGGCTATTTTTTACCAACACTAATACAACAGAAATTGTTGATCCCAGCGCAGCGGATGCCGATATTTGACTCCATCCCTACTTAACATTTCACAGTCAAATTTTACGAATAAAAGAACGGTGTTAAAAGTAAGTGAAGCTTGAAAACAATATAAGGTTATCCAAGCAAGCTTTATGACTGTAATTATGAAAAAAAGTTTTATATTTCCCAATATGTACGTGGTTACTATTTTTAATAAGAAAAATGTTATTGAAATAGAGAATGGATATTTCATTCTTTCTCTTGCTAATAGGCTATTAAAGCCATTATGATTGTAAAGTTCTAAAGCAATGGTAAATAAATTAAGAAGATTAATAATGAGATTAAATTTAAGAAAAGCAATTGCAATATGCTTTAAATAGTCAGTAGTATTTATGTAATGTTTACACATTCACAAAGAATAAGAACCACATGCATATTTCCACATTTACGTATTAGACTAAAAATGATGTTATATGTTTTGCCATCCAATAGAAGGCAAAAAATTTAAAAAAAATTGTTGCTCATTGCAAAGCAGAAAACTTCGGGTATATATATATATATATATATATATATATATATATATATATATATATATATATATATATATATATATATATATATATATATATATATATATATATATATATATATATATATATATATATATATATATACACACACACAAGCGCTTAGTTATATCCACTCTAATCAATATTTATAAATGATTAGCTTCAAGAATAATAATCTTCAAGTTTTACACCACAAGCCCCAAATGTTACAAGTACCATGTGCTTCATGATTCAATAAAATAGTTTCCCCAACTTCAAGATAACCACGATAAAAAGACATTAATCAAAAACCAACAAACTAATGGCCCTCAGTGACAATAGAAGATGCAAGGATTTCATATAAGTTATGTACATTTTTTGAAAAATCACATAATAGGCGCCTAAGTCAAATGTTATGGTCCCAGAACAAGAAACTAGCAACTGAAGAAATAAGGCCGAGATGAAAAAAAGCATGCGAAGCATATGCTTATGACAAAACACAAGAAGCAATTGTAATAGTTAGTAATGTTAAATATGCTACGCCTTAAAATTCTAATATTTACTATCTAGTTAGCAGAATATCTTCCTTTATATATCGGTTTACCTCTGACGCCGGGCTTTTAGCGGTCACAGCACTTGCTGGCCGTCGCCCAGAAAATGGACTAGGAACTCTAGGACTGATAAAGGGTTGGAATCGAAATTCTAAATGAGTTGGAAGAGGGGCACGAGCACTTCTTCCGGCCCACAACACTGGCGGCTTCCTCTCGGACGAAGGTCCCTCTAACTGTGCCTTACCCAACTGAGTAGTTTGTTTATGTTCTGGGACCGAAATTTCTGGATGTTGAGGTTGTTCAGGAAGAGGTGTAGGTAAAGGAGTTTTTAGTGAACTAGGTGATAGGGTATTAGATTTCTGTATAGAATTTGATTGGACAGGATGAACAGGATGTTGGGAGGATAATGGTGCCTTATTACTGGTAACATAATGTACAAAGTTAGTAGGGATTGCCTCAGCGTGTTTTTTGTTAACATCGCTTACGTGAGAAGAAATATTTGAATCTCTCTGCTGTTCACCTTCTGCACCAGGTAACGATGATCTTCGACACTCACTTTCAACAGTGAAAGCCCCCGAATTAAGCGAGCTTTCAGATGATGTAAAGTGAGGAGGTGACTCTACAACACCAACAGTCTGATTGTGATTGTCAGCAAACTGAGATTTATCTTCAACAACATCTTGTTGTAAATTAGAAACATTATATCCGGATACAGTGCCAGTTTCTACTTCAATGAGAGTACGATTATCTACTACAGTGTCGATGAAGGTTTGAGTATATGACTGCTCAACCCCACCTTGCGAGCCATTATGAGAATGTTTGATGTTGTTATCATTACCATGTTCATTTTTAATTACCATTACCTGTTCATTATTATTGTTGTGTTCATGATATGTATGAATGTTTTCAGTTTCATAAGAGTGTGAAAATGTGTCATATGTATTTCTCTCGTTAAGTTCATTATCCTCGGATTGCTTGTAAAGAGAAAAAAAGTGGGTTAACAGATTAGAATAATGATTTTTAAATAAAATTATTAAAATTGTTAATATGCCGTATACTTGTATATAACATTAGCAACTATTACTATTTTATATTTATTAAAGTTAGTTTTTCATTAAAATATAGTTCTATCTGAGCTTGATAAATATAAACAAAATTAAGAAAGTTACTGTTTGGGTAAAACATTGATGAATAAAATTAAAAAAGAAAATCTAAAATAATAAAAAAATAAAACTTAAGGAAATATATAAAAATCAGGCGAAAATGGAAAAAAATATACAAATTTTTGGAGGAGTGTTAAAGTTGCTAAGAGACAAAATAATCTGAATTAATTACCTTGTACTCTTGAACAGGTGTGTTAATCTCTGTAGGAGATGCAGACGCAACCTATTAAAGGGGTTGTTAAAATTGGTTTATGAATTAAATAAACTGCTACAAAAATTTTGTAGAAAATTTTAATTTGGAGAGATAATACAGATTAATGATATACAATAAACAAAATGAGATGCTGAAAAATACCATGCAATTTTAAACAGTTAATCTAATACTTCAACAATCAGATAAAAATTATTATAAAAAATATTATAAAATTATGAAATTAGTATCATTTTCAAAATAAATGCTATTGTTTTTATTTTAAAAATATTTAAAAATGAAAATTAGCTAGTACCTGTATATGAATATACATCAAAACTTTATGTAGTAAATAACTTTAATAAAAAAAAAAAATTTCTCTATTCACTTCTGTATGAAGAGCTTAAAATTATTCTTAATAATATTTCAATCCTTCAGTTATAAAAAGTTCAAAATAAAGAGAACACTTTAGAAAATATTTTTAAACAATTTATTTAATCAACATTTTAACCTCCGGTTACTGATATTGTTATTAATTATTATTAGCAGTAGTAGTATTTACTTTTAAAATAATTTAATTTTTTGTATTTACTCTAATATATAATGTTAGTTTTTCAGTTTTAAGTTATTGCTTCTACTTCTTTGTTCGAGGAATCAAAAACTAACTTTCTTTGAAACATTTTCAAAATTACTCTTTAAAATTAATTACTCATTTTCGAGATTTTCTTCCAATTAAAATATTTAAAAATAAAATAGACAACTACTTGAACCAAGACCAAGTCTAAATAAGTAATATATAAAAGCCAAATTAAAAAAAAAAAAAAATTTAAATTTTTTTAACAGAAGGACTTAAAAGATAAAATGGTTGTAATAAGGTTTCAAATTAATCTAAAGAGTTTCGAATCCAGATAGATGTTAAGGCAGGCCCGTAGCCAGAACAAACTCTGAGAGGGGGTGGGGGCAAGCGATTTTCTAGGACGGGTAATATATATATATATATATATATATATATATATATATATATATATATATATATATATATATATATATATATATATATATATATATATATATATATATATATATATATATATATATATATATATATATATATATATATATATATATATTATTTTTTTCATTTCCTTTTTTTTTTTTTTATTTTTTTTTAATGCCAAAAAATATCAGTGAGTGAAAATAATTGTCCTCAAAGTTAAGGTTTAAATTTGATGATTGTGTGTGTGTGTGTGTGTGTGTGGGAAAGGAATATAAATTACAAAGGAGAAAAAAGCCACTGACTAACATCAAAGTTTAGTTACAATACATAAGTAATGAAATCGATTGGCAGTTTTGCTTTCCCTAATTTATGATGTAGGTTGCCAACCCAAAATTCAAATAAATGAAATAAACAAAGGAAGAAAAGCGACCATGATTTTGGTAGTGACGAGTGTTTGGAGAGGGAGGAGTTACGAATAAGATACTCGTAGAAATATTCAAAGGGATTTTCCCCTTTGTATAAGCATGATAAAAAAAAGAATCATCCTCCAAAAAATTTTTTTTTTGCTATAAATTAACATCATAGGATTTTTATCGATATTTTCGTATATGTAATACTAATATATTTTCACCTTATGTATTATGTGTAATTATTACATTACTTTAACATAAATATTATTACATATAATATAATAAAAATTGTTTCTCTGAAATGTATCGACTTTCCTGTGTGACAAAATATACATTGTTGTCCTCTTTATTGTAAAAGGTTTAAATTTTTTGGAAATATTCTTTTGTACAATAAATTTAATCTCAAATATTAATAAATTATCTTATTTAGCAGTTGGCAGTTAAGGGGTTGAGGAAAAACTTTTAAAAGCTTATACTATTTTTTCCTGCAATTGTTTTTGCATTCTAATTTCTAAAATGTTGCTAGGACGCCCCAGGATGCCCCCCCTCTGGCTACGGGCCTGTGGTAAGGGGAAATAGTATTATAAGAATCACTTCTAAAAAAAGAAAATTTACTCACTGAGTCTGGTAAACCTGGCTTAACATTAGTTGCGAAAATGCTCCACCATGTATTTAAATGACTAGAAACATGCTCCTGACCTGGCTGAGATACTACTGTACCACTCTGGACGTGGTACGCTTGCTCCCATGGTTTGGATGAACCGAGGAAGTGAACAAATTTTACATTACTACCATATCTAAGAAATTAAAATTTTATTACTATTCTTTTTAATAAATGCTGAAACAACTTTATAAACAAAATAAATAAAGGAATATTATTTAGAAGCTTGTAATCTGAAATAAAATGAAAAGTTTCATATTTTTTCCAATTCTTACTGTTTATATGCCGGAAGATAAGTATATGTAACAGAAGCGACCATATTGTAAATAAACGATAATCGATTCCAATTGGTAAAGAAAGTATTTAAAAGGCCTTGATCTCCCCCATCGAAACTTCCGGTATTTTCTGCGTGTTGTAGTAACCTTTTGTAAGTGTCTTGTGATGGCGTGAAAACAAACATTCCTGAATTGAAGCAATCTGGCCAGCCTACATCACAAGCAGCCGATAATTCTGGATGTTCAAATAATTCATCCGAGTTCTGCACGGCCTATAATTGGTATTGTACTTTGTTAATTATATAGTATAATCAATATTTGCTATATCAACAAACATGCTAAAAATAGACAGAATAAACTTTCAACATAACTGATATATCTAAATGCTCTACTAATTTACTTTATAAATATGCAGATATGTGAACTATTTCCCAAATAATAAATATCTATAATCGAATAATAATCAATTTATTTCCAATATGAATGTTTCATTAATAATATGAATTGTTTAATACAGTAAATGTCAAGAGTGAATACTTTATTTCAAAGCTATTTATGGTAATGCAAAAAAAAAAAAAAAAAAATGAATAAGTCTTCTTCACGATTAATTAAAACAATGCGGACACGTGTCTAATGCAAAAGTGAATGAATAACATAAGGTAATCCTCAGTTTAATATTGCAACTTGAATATTAAATTAAAAATTAACTTACGAGCATATCAGCATCAAGGAAGACACATTTCGTATACTGAGTAAGTGTCCAGCAATGTAATTTAGTAAACGTTACTCCTAATTCTGGTCTCTGAAGTAATGCCAAATGGGCAGAGTCATCGGAATCCATTACATCAACACATACCACACCATTGAATACACCAATTAATTGCGATCTATATATATATATATATATATATATATATATATATATATATATATATATATATATATATATATATATATATATATATATATATATATATATATATATATATATGATTAGAGAGTGGAAGAAGCTATTCTTAAAATCTAAAACGAAATAATGGTAATCTAATTCATTTTCTTATAGTGAAACTCTTACCTTATTGAATCAGATACACCTGGAGTTATAAGAACACAAAGTTGTTTCGTTGTTTGCACTCGACGAAGAGAATGAGCCAACACTAAAGCTCCGAGAGCATACCTGTCATTCGTAGCTAAGGTTACATAAGCCTCAGTCACTACGGAAGATATATATATATATATATATATATATATATATATATATATATATATATATATATATATATATATATATATATATATATATATATATATATATATATATATATATATATATATATATATATATATATATTTTAAGTCTGCTATACTGGGAATCGAACCATCGACCTCTTGGATGGTAAGCAAGAGCGTTACTAACCGAACCAAGACAGTACAAAAGAGGAGTCCGCGTCGGGAAGTCTGAAGAACATACTTATCAAGCAAACTCCCGAACGAGCCCCTCCCGACTGCACTCTGACACGGGGTAACGAGTTCAAGGTTCTATCCCTCTTTCGCAGACTAAAATAATATATATATATATATATATATATATATATATATATATATATATATATATATATATATATATATATATATATATATATATATATATATATATATATATATATATATATATTATATATATATATATATATATATATATCTTTTTTTAAATCCACTAACTTCTCGAGGATCAAAATATTTTGAATTTTTAAGTCGATATGGAATGATTCGAAAGAATGCTAGACATTAATGAGCAAAGAGAAGAAAAGGGGGGGGGAGAGGAAAAAACTCAATGTAGGGAAGACTGAAAACCAAAATGACGCATACCATAAGCGGTCAAGTGTCTTGGATATGTCAAGCGCCGTCAAACAAATTTCACAGTCCCTAAGGCAAGATGACCATAAATCTGTGATAGGAAAGTATTTCTATTATTAGATCTCGAGCACCAAAAACAATACCGATGACTGGAAAGAGGAAAACGGAATTCCAGATCATCCAAGAAATGAAAGTTGAGAATAGTTTCAAAACTCTTAGACAGAATACAAGAGAATGAGGCGATAGTCGTAAGGATCAAAGCGGCTTATTTTTTTCGGAAAAGATTTGACACTATAAAAGGCACACTATAAAAACTTGGAATGCCATCCTTGGCCACTTTCCTCCTCAACGTTCATAAATTTTAGAAACCCATGCATCCAATCAAATGTAATCACAGGTAAAGGCATGGTATACCTGAGAGGAAGAGGAGAAGTATTGACAACAGCCTTTTTGAGTTCGCCATGGCAATCATTGCTGTTTCAGAGCAAACAAGAGAAGCAGATTCACAGCTGTTATAGATGTTTTTGGCAAGATGCCGGCAATGATTTGTCAGCAGGAGAACTAAGAGTTTCAGCACAACTTCTTTTAGAGAAATTAGGGTTTCCTAGCCGAATATCTAATCGTCCCCGAACTGAATGAAAATTAGCAAGAATGATGGAAGAACAAATCTTCAAGTCTCAATGGCTGAAGAAGAGGAGAAAAGATTTTGACGAAATAGGAATAAATTTGTTAATCCCATAAGCAATTATAGCACCACTTATCGTCAGAAGCAAAAGCGCCTTCAGATTCAAAATAATCACTCCATTGATAGTTAAGAGTATATGCGACACAAAGCCCCCAATCATCCCGATTAAAATGCCGGAAGATACACATAGGGCAGGATGGAGTCGTTGGTTAGAAAGCATGAAATTTAAACGACAAAAGGCTATGGTGTTAAGTTTACTAACAGGAGCAAAGATGGCTTATTTATAGAGAGGACTAATGGTAAAGCGTAGGCCAAGTATGTTTAAAAATTGGTTGGGCAGATCCAGAATATAAATTGGAATTCAAATGATTCGACCTCCTATCCCATGAATCTGTATATGAGAGAAATCCAACTATTCAGGCTATATCCATTGAAATCTCCTGGATACAAGACCTCAGCATTTGGGCGAGAAGATGTACCAGTCTAGAAAGAAGTAATGAGATACTCGAAAAAGGCAGACATATCAGTTCTATTCAGAGAACAGTGATATATATATATATATATATATATATATATATATATATATATATATATATATATATATATATATATATATATATATATATATATAATATATATATATATATATATATATATATATATATATATATATATATATATATATATATATATATATATATATATATATATATATATATATATATATATATATATATATATTATATATATATATATATATATATATATATATATATATATATATATATATATATATATATATATATATATATATATATATATTATATATATATATATATATATATATATATATATATATATATATATATATATATATATATATATTATATATATATATATATATATATATATATATATATATATATATATATATTATATATATATATATATATATATATATATATATATATATTATATATATATATATATATATATATATATATATATATATATATATATATATATATATATATATATATATATATATATATATATATATATATATATATATATATATATATATATATATATATATATATATATATATATATATATTATATATATATATATATATATATATATATATATATATATATATATATATATATATATATATATATATATATATATATATATATATATATATTATATATATATATATATATATATATATATATATATATAATGGATTTAATAGGGAAAGTTGTCTGTATTTGTATATTAAACATCCAACATTTATTTAGCATTTTTAAATTATTTTAATATTTAGTCAAGAAAGACCTTTACCTAAATATTTTATCTAAATATTGGCACAACGGAATAATTCGCGCGCGCACAGATAGAGAGAGAGAGACACACACACACATACACAAAGAACGTGTGTGTGTGTGCGTGAGCGCGCGCATGATATCGAGGATGACCCTGAAGAAAGACAATCTAAAAATTTAGGAAGGCTTCGCAAATAGCTTTCTATTTGCCCATGTATTTCACCTTTATTTATTTACTTTAAAAAAAAAATCTTTGGCGAAGTGGATTTATTGTGCGCACCTCCAATCCCCATCCCATCTCCATCCCCATCCACATCCCCATCCCTACTCCTTTTAGAGCCAAAATCAGACTCGAGTAAACCATGAATAAAAATGTATTTTCGTCGACGTCATCTCCTTGTGAATGAGGATTGGAGTAATCTTTTATAATTATTTTTCCCAAAAAAAAATCAAAAAAATAAACAATAAATATGTGTGAGAGAACATCACTTTCTCCCTCTCTCCTTTTCTTTCTCTCTCGATATATATATATATATATATATATATATATATATATATATATATATATATATATATTATATATATATATATATTATATATATATATATATATATATATATATATATATATATATATATATAGGGATGGAGTGAAGTATCGGTATCGGTAAGTATCGGCATATTTTCCGATACCGGTATCGGTATCGGCCTATCGGTATCGGTATCGGCAAAATTTTTTGGTAAGAGTAAAGTATCGGTATCATATAGTATGGCATATTTTCCGATACCGATACCGGTATGGTATCGGTATCTGGTAATTTTTATATGTATCGGTATCGGTAAAAATTTTGGTATCGTCCATCCATATATATATATATATTATATATATATATATATATATATATATATATATATATATATATATATATATATATATATATAATATATATATATTATATATATATATATATATATATATATATATATATATATATATATATATAATATATATATATATATATATATATATATATATATATATATATATATATATATATATATTATATATATATATATATATATATATATATATATATATATATATATATATATATATACACACACACAGTGTATCATTAATATTGCGAAAAAATCCAGTATGATATTCCTTGCAGAAATGTAAGATACTTTTTGTCAATAAACCTTTTAACCGAAAACGTCCCGTTTCCAAGAGACAAGGTGAGGAAACGTATGTTGGACATACCCGATATATTCCATTGTCCGTCCCGTGCCACATCACAACCTTCAATAATAAGCAAAAATAGTATACCGTGTGAAGGGTAACCTACCTGTTATGTACTAGTTGCGTATCTCGCTTCATTTATACATAAACTATGCCTTGTCGTGTCAAGTGCTGTGATCAAGTGGTTCTCATACTTTTAAAAATAAATTACACAAATAGTGAAATGTGCGATATGCATTTTGTTTACGGTCGTGCGAACGGTAATTCATTAGCAGCCATGCGTCTCTATGAAGAAATGTACCCTAATCGTGTCATACCGCATCATACTATGTTTGCACGTCTCCATCAACGTCTTGGAGAAACAGGAAGTTTTAAAAAACTTACCAATGGAAACGGGCGCCCTCGCACAGTATCAACTCCAGATGTCGAAGAACAGGTTCTCCAAGAACTTGAGGACAGTCCTACAACAAGTACCAGAAAGATTGCTGCAACACTGCATGTAAGTCATTCGACAGTTTTCAGGGTATTGAAAAATCAACTTCTGTACCCTTATCACATCCAACGTGTGCAGGCACTTTTACCAACTGATTTTCCTGCTAGAGTAGCTTTGTGTCGATGGATGCAACAGAAAATTGCACACAACCCTCACCACTTAGCAGAAGTATTCTTCACCGATGAGGCAAATTTTTCCAGAGACGCCATATCGAACTTCCACAACAATCACATATGGGCGGATGAGAACCCACATGCAATAGTTGAAAGCCGCCATCAACACCAGTTTTCATTGAATGTTTGGGTCGGAATTGTTGGCGACCATTTGATAGGTCCATTCTTTTTACCAGCGAGGCTTACTGGAGATGTGTATCGCCACTTTCTTGAACATGACCTGCCTACACTCCTGGAAGACGTCCCATTGCAATTAAGATCGAAAATGTATTTCATGCACGACGGCGCTCCGGCTCATTTTTGTTCAGTTGCCCGTAACTATTTGAACACTGTATATCCACGCCGTTGGATAGGTAGGGGAGGTACAGAACCTTGGCCTCCACGGTCTCCAGACCTAAATGCATTGGATTTCTTCTTGTGGGGGCACCTGAAACATTTGGTTTATGGAACAACATTTGAAAGTTCCGAAGAATTAAGGGCTCGCATAATCGAATGTTGTGAACACAATTCAGCACACACACGGTATATTTGAACGTGTCCGCCAATCAATGCGTCGCAGAATAGAGGCTTGTATTGCCGCTGGGGGTGCTCATTTTCAACATTTGTTATAACCTTCGTGCACCATTGCTTTGTCCTATTTCTGTTGTATATTTTCCTCTGTGTAGTAATTTATGTATTCTTATATTAAATTAATTGAATGAAATTGTTAATTACGTCTGCAAATTTACTTTCCTGTTTATTGTAACTTCATTTCTCAATAGGTTCCATCACCTTGTATCTTGGAAACGAGGTGTTTTCGGTGAAATGTTTATCTTCACATATTATCTTATATTTCTGCAAGGAATATCATACTGGATTTTATTCGCATATATATATATATATATATATATATATATATATATATATATATATATATATATATATATATATATATATATATATATATATATATATATATATATATATATATATATATATATATATATATATATATATATATATATATATATATATTATATATATATATATATATATATATATCCTCCGGTGGGCAAAGGCCGGAAGCCAACCTAATTCCAAAGGAGTTGGGAAAAATCCTATCACAGCCGAAGGAGACCGACATGTCCCGAGACACGGTGTTTGAAAGTATGCAAGTCAAAGGAAGTTGGGAAAACAGATAAAGGGAGTGTGTTCCAGACTTTACCAGTAGAGTATATGTAAGATTGAGCATAGCGGTTAAGTCTGGGGTCTGAGAGTTGGACAGAGAAAGGATGAGACTGTGTAGAAAGGCGTGTCGCACGAGCCCTTCTCAAAGGAGGAGATATGCGACGGGAGAGTTCTGAAGAGCAGTGTCCGTTGTAATAGCGATAATATAGAGAGTGACTCAACAATTCGACGGGCAGAAAGAGATTGGAGAGAGTGAGAGCAGGAGAATTGATGAGACGAAAAGCCCTAGACTCCACCTTCTCAAGGAGAGCTGCATGAGTGGAACCACCCCAGATGTGTGAAGCATACTTCATACAGGGACGAACAACACCCCTATAAAGAGCAAGCAACTGGGGTGGTGTGAAGAAGTTCTGAAGGCGCCTCAGAACACCAAACCTCTTCGAAGCTTGTTTAGAAAGGGAAATAATGTGATCTTTCCAAGAAAGATCATGAGAAAAAGAAACACCAGTAATATTAAGGAGAGATGAAGGTTTGAGTTGTGTGTTTTCGAAGAAGATATCATAGTTGTGCGGAAGATTGTGTCCAGTAGAGAGATGGAGGAAATGAGTTTTTGAGGCATTGAAAACAACCTTGTTTTCTTTGTCTCAATTTCAAATGCGAGATAGATTAGAGGTTAGTTGCGTCTATTAACTGTTGTTGGGAAGGGCGCATTTCAAACTGAAAAGAGTAATGAAGGGTTGAGTCACCGGCATAGGAATGGACAGGAGATGAAGTAATAGAGAAGAGGTCATTAATGTAAAGCAGAAAAAGTGTTGAAGATAAGACAGAACCCTGAGGGACACCCCTATTAATAGATTGAAAGGAAGAACGGTGGCCGTCTACAACACATGCTATTAAAAGACCGGAAAGTATATTATAGAGAAGATAACAGAGAGAAGGATAGATACTGAAAGAGGGAAGTTCCGAAATCAAAGCTTTGTGCTTGACTCTATCGAAGGCTTTCGATATGTCTAGCGGGATAGCAAAGAATTCACCGAAATGCCGAAGAGCATTTATATATATATATATATATATATATATATATATATATATATATATATATATATATATATATATATATATATATATATATATATATATATATATATATATATATATATATATATATAAGAAGTGATTGACGAACGTGCTTGAGGAAGCCGGTTCGATCCCACTTCGGGATCCTAGGTATATACTATCTAGAAAAGTTCCTCTCCTCGAATAGGGCAATGCCCGTGAGATGTGAACTTTTTATTTAAAAATATATATATATATATATATATATATATATATATATATATATATATATATATATATATATATATATATATATATATATATATATATATATATATATATATATATATATATATATATATATATATATATATATATATATATATATATATATATATATATATATATATATATATATATATATATATATATATATATATATATATATATATATATATATATATATATATATATATATATATATATATATATATATATATATATATGAGAAGGAGAAGTGAAATTTCCAAAGAATGAAAATGAGACTGAGACGTCTAAGATTATCTGTTTGGTTGTTTCCTGTTTATTACGATGACAGAATTTATAAAAATTAAGCGAACGTATTTAAAAATAAACAGTGCCACACTTGCTACTTCATCTTTTTGGCACAGGAATAAACTTTGGCCAGGTGGGGTGGTGGCGCTTTCTAAACTTTTACGTAATCTACTCTTACACATCTCATACTCTCTAAACAGATTATATATATATATATATATATATATATATATATATATATATATATATATATATATATATATATATATATATATATATATATATATATATATATATATATATATATATATATATATATATATATATATATATATATATATATATTGAGCGAAATATTAATTATAATGTAATAATACTTTATCTAAATATATTACTACATTAGTTTTTAAACGAAATCATCATCATTGGTAGTATCCATCAATATGAAATCATCAAAATCGATGTATGGATATTTGGGTTAGTTTGATGTTTACACCAAAATAAAATCCTAATTTATAAATTTTAGTAACTTAAAAATAGTTTAATCATCACTTCTAACAAGAATTAAGCTCTACATATTTTTAAATTGAAAAATAAAAAATTAATAATTATTAAATTGTTCGTATTCTCTTTATAGGTGGGGAATGAGGAGGGAGGATAGTGGTGGTGGTAATGGTGGTGGAGAGGGGGAGGAGGGAGGTGTTGGAAGTGAAGTTTGACAACAGATTTCAATGAGCCACGCATCTGGTGTCGGAAATCATTCAAGTTAGTCTTATTTAATAATAATAAACAGGTGAATGGACGAGGTTTCCCATTTCGGAAGGTAAGGAAGGAGTGTGAGGGAAATATGAACGAAGGAGGTTTCCCATTTCGGAAGGTAAGGAAGGAGAGTGAGGGAAATATGAACGAAGGAGGTAAACCTTCTCCAGAAAGCATTGGAAACGAATTTGGCTTCTAATTAATTTACTTTCAAAACGATTTTGTTATTTTTCAATTAGTACAGAATATTTTTTTTATATATATATATATATATATATATATATATATATATATATATATATATATATATATATATATATATATATATATATATATATATATATATATATATATATATATATATATAGTGATGGCATCCGCATCCTCACTTTCGAAAATTCAACATCCGCGCTTTCGAAAATTCAACACCCGCATCCGCAAATGAGAAAATATGACATGCGATCCATCACTAATTATATATATATATATATATATATATATATATATATATATATATATATATATATATATATATATATATATATATATATATATATATATATATATATATATATATATATATATATATATATATATATATATATATATATATATATATATATATATATATATATATATATATATATATATATATATATATATATATAGATCCTTGGTGAATTCCGCCTTGTAGGGATGCCGGCTAGGAGCCTCGACTTTTCTTTAAGGCCGGTGGAACGTCTGTAGCCTCAGATGGAAGGCTACTTCAAAGGAGGAACCACAGTCGAGGGCGAAATGAGCTGCCAAACTGGGTTTCCTTTTTGGTAGCAGAGGCGTTGGAACTTCTTCTTCTAAGGGCAGCTTCTTTTGGGCTTCTGCTTGAGACGTCTTCTTCTTGGGCAGCTTGGCTATAGAGGCGGAATCTTCTTCGGCTCCTCGGAATAAAGTGAAAGGTTACTACTAATTCTATACCTTCTGAAAATTATCTCAATAATGAAAAGGTGTAAGAAAAAGTAGCTGGTTTTCCACTTTATTTATTATTCCCTAATTTTAACAAAAATGGTTAACAACGTTACTATTTTTAAAGTTTCACAAATTCATAAGGAAATAACATATAAAATTTTATTTATTTAAAGTTGTAAATATTGTTTTATAATAAATTTAAATATTATATTTTAAAAAAAAAAAAAAAAAAAAAAAAAAAAAAAAAAAAAAAAAAAAAAAAAAAAAAAAATAAATAAAAAAAATATATTTTTATATTTTATAATAGTTTCTCATAATGGCTTTACCTTAATTCAAATTTAGCGGTAAAATAGTTTTGGCGGGAGAATTAGGTCTTAAAGAGTGCTAGAGTGAATTAATATTTTGTTATGTTAATGTTTTACAATTTACACTATATTTTATATGTTTTATTTTTTTAATTAATAGTTTATATTTTTATGCATTAATTATAATTACTTTTATCACAAAAAAAAATCTGGTTCTTATTTATCACTAGTTTTACCAGTCTTTTTCTTATTAAAAACAATATTCACACTTTCACAAGTTAACGCTTTAAAATATTTTCGATTAAAGAAAACGTTATTTTATATTTTGGGTAACTATTTAAAATGACACTATATATATATATATATATATATATATATATATATATATATATATATATATATATATATATATATATATATATATATATATATATATATATATATATATATATATTTCTTCTTAAGACGTCTTTGCTGCTCCTTCAAAGCTTAATACTAGGAAGACATACGGTCCCGATGGTATCCCTTCTGTGGTTCTCAAAACTTATGCTTCAGAGCTTGCACCCTTCCTTGGTAAACTATTTCGTCTATTTCTTTCTACTTCAACCTTCTCTTCTTACTGGAAACGTACGCTCATTCAGTCTGTCCCGAAAAAGGGGGACCCCTCTCAACCCTCTAACTATCGTCACATTTCTTTAACTTCCTTTCTTTCTTAAGATTTCGAATCTATCCTTAACAGGAATATTTGGAAACATCTCAATTCTTCTAATCTTATCTCTAATCACCAGTATGGCTTTTGACAGAAACGTTCTAATGGTGATTTTCTTTCCCTTCTCTCTGACTCTAGTTCCTCCGCTCTTCTTCATTTCTGGTGAATCAATTGCTGTCGCGCTGGACATATCGAAAGTTTTCGATAGAGTCTATCGCAAAAGTTTGATTTTCAAACTTTCCTATCCCCAACCCTTTGAAATTGGAAAGGTTCCAAATTTGAAGTATACTCCCTCAAAACACGGAAAGGAAAACCTTCTGCTTCACTAACCAAACTGACGCTCATAGATGTTGGGATTCGATGCACCAGATCATGAGTATTCAGAAGCAAAAACTTGAGACACCTAAAAGGAGGATTAAGAGGAGAGATGCCCGAAATGTCCAGGGTGAAACTAAGTTAAAAATTAAATTAATTAATAAAAAAAATCTTGAATTATGGACATTTATTAATGTAGAGAGAAGAACGGAAAACACAGGTACTAAAATTCAGGAAAAAGTTGAGTTGTTTAAAATGAGTAGGATGTCTAGTCCAACAGAAACAACTCTGTATACTAGGTGAGAGTCCACTGGTGGGAAAGGCCATCCATAAGCCAGCCCTAGAGAGTCTATCTAACACCTCTGCCCAAGATAGACATGAAGGAGTCACATGTGGTAGTCCATTGTTAAAGGAAATAGGTATAGCAGGCTCTGATTAATTATTTAACTAATAACTAATTTAATAAATAAAGTAAATCATGAAGAAATACTAAAATTAAATATAAAGAAAAATATGTATTATTATTAACTATGTCACAATAAACAAAATAATTTTCCATTGTGACCTTGTCACCATTATATTGAACATGTCTGTCTATATCTTTGCCTTGAGTGAATAAAGTCTTATGTAATAAGAGCCTTTTCTTGCTAAACTCCTCTCCAAATACAAACCATATATATATATATATATATATATATATATATATATATATATATATATATATATATATATATATATATATATATATATATATATATATATATATATATATATATATACAGTTTACCACCGCTCACGTTCCGAGCCCTTTTGTAGTAGGGGCAGAAATATAAAATAAAAAAAGACCCACCCAATCCCATCCTAACTCAAATCTTTCAGGTGAGCGTAGACGGAGGCCTTAAAGAGAAGAAGATTAAATGCAGCAGGAAAAACAAATGATGGTCGAGTTCCACAAAACAGAAGTGGCAAGAAAGAAGTAGGCATCACAACGGACAATCTTGGGGTTTAATATTCATGCGAAAGTATTGTACCCCTTGTGCTACGAGGGTAACGCAACGGTTTGGAAACGTGAGAGGTTAATTCCCTCAGAGCAACTGCCGATGTAGTACCTATAGAAAAGAGATAGTGCACCAACGTTACGTCGCAGTGACAGAGGGTCAAGTGAGTTTGAAAGTAGCAGAGAGTTTATTAATCTCTTAACCTTAGACTTAATTCCATCCAAAAAAAAAAAATAAAAAAATAAAAAAAGGTGGAACCGGAGCCCCCCTCCCCCCAATTGTGAGAACAGTACTTCGTACAAGGAGGGATATGACCCTTGCATAATTGGAGCAACTGTTCGGAAGAAAAAAATTCCGGCAATCTGAACAGTATTCCCAGCTTTTTTTGCTTTTTTTTTTTTTTTTTTTTTGAACCCACCCTAGCAAACAATGCGAAATGAGGTTTCCAAGAAAGTTTATTGTTTATATTTAGGCCAAGAATGTTAATGTTGTTTACAGGTAAGACGGGAGATCCGTCGAAGAAGATGGGAAAGTCAAGAGTATGGACCGACCGGGGCTCTGGCCCCGGCTAATAATTAGGCAAAACCGGGGTTAATTGCAAATTATACTTATTAATTAATGCTCGATTAAATCAAACAAAATATAAGGAAATTAAGATTTTAATTCCAGTACTCCTTCGTTATATATTGGGTGTGGCAAAATGAATGCAACATTAAAGAGGAAACAAACAATTCATTCACTTAAATCACAATTCACTATCAGAATCTTTTTGAATATTTGCATCATAAGTTTTAGAATTTGGAGGAGTGAAATGTTCAGGAAGAAAGAGTAGTGACGTATGTTACTGGTCTAAGATTGTATTTTAAAAACATTTTTCGCAAATAGTTTCATTCTATCTTTTTGAACTGATTTCCCCACTTTGAATTCTCTTTCACTAGCGCTGGAGCTTGTGATGCTTCGGTCTCCGCTGAAAAGGTGGGAACCATGATCGTTGTTGGGATGAGCAGGTTCATTCCTTCTTCAACTAAATCTTTCTCTCCCCAAAATCCATGGTTCGATGGCGAGTGCTGCCATTCCGAAGAGAGACAATGCGTATCGGACGTGAAAAAACTCTCTTTCTCCTATCAACGTTACTAATATTCATTCTACTCGAAATCGTTGCAGAGATATTCTTCGACGAGCCAAGCGTACTTTCACTAAAAGGAAGTGCGCCGAACCCCATAATTCTCCCTCTGATAAAAATTTCTAGCCTCATGCCAAAAATATCTGAAACAGCTTCTGCTAATCTGCCTTTCCTCCTCTTATTCGCTCTGATGGTTCTGTAGATAACACTCCTGCTGAAAAAGCTAATCTCTTCGGCCTCCTTTTTTCATCTAATTCTATCCTGGACAATTCCAACATCCCTTCTCCTACTTCTTCTATTCTTAGGAGTCCCATGTCTTTACCTGTGATTTCACATGATCAGGAGCATAGGATTCTAAAATCTATGAACGTTAGAAAAGCTAGTGGCACGGATGGCATTCGTGCCAGTGTTTTGAGGGAGTGTGCTTCCTAGCTGGAGCTTGTTCTCGTTCAACTCTACTCTCTATGCCTTAATATTAATATTCTTCCTCCGTGTTGGAAATGCACATATATTCAGTTGATCTCGAAGACGGGAAGCCGTTCTGAACCTTCTAACAATGACGGTCTTCTCTTGCATCTTTCCTATCTTTACAGGTGGGGGCTTGTTTTCAATTGTTGATGGGATGAGCAGGTTCATCTCTTCTTCATCTAAATCTTTCTCTCCTCAAAATCCATGGTTCGATCGCGCTTGCTCTCGTGCCATTCAGGCTAGAGACATCGCGTATCGAGAATGGAAAAATTCTTCTTCTATTACACTTGCTAATTTTCATTAAGCTTGGAATCGTTGCAAGGATATTCTCCGACGAGCAAAGCTGGCTTTTACTAAAAGGTGTGCTGAGTTACTAAATTCTCCTTCTAATAAATCTTTTTGGCCTCTTGCCAAAAACATCCCTAACAACTTCTGTAAATCCTCCTGTCCTCCTCTTATTCGCTCTGATGGTTCTGTTGCTAACACTCCAACTGGAAAGGGTAATCTATTCAGCCTCCTGTTCTCCTATAATTCCACCCTGGACGACTCCGGCAATCCTCTATCTTCTACTCTTCCGCTAAGATGTTCCTGTGATTATATTTGAAAAGGTGCATGGGATTCTGAAATCTATGAACGTTAGGAAGGCAAGTGGCCCAGATGGCATTCCTCCCCAAATTTTAAGGGAGTATGCTTTTGAGCTAGCTTCATCCCTCGTTCAACTTTTCTCTCTATGCCTCAATACAAGTACTTTTCCTCAGTGTTGAAAAGCGCG